>CAUYRH010173582.1:0-40558 GCA_963574655.1 Perodicticus potto
AAATGGCAATTCTATTTTTAGATCTCTGAGTGTTCTCCAAACGTCCTTCCAAAGCGGATGTATTAGTTTGCATTCCCACCAGCAATGCAAAAGTGTTCCCTTTTCTCCACATCCACGCCAGCATCTCTGGTTTTGGGATTAATATTCCAACCCATGACCTTTTTTTGGTGACTTCCTCCCTGGGCTCAGTTTCTTCATCTGAAGCATGGGGAGAGACAACTCCTGAAGGACAAGGACCAGTGGCTATGGGTTTTACCTCAGAGCTGGGCGATCGATAGTTTAATTGCTGTGAAACACATGGGCCTTGGTGATGCTGTATAAATAATTGTAATAACCGTGGCCGGTGATAGAGAGGATGGTTTTCCAATATCTTATTTTAAAATGCATTTCTCTACAATTAACTCCACAGGCTCTGGCAGAACCCATCTCCCACACTGGCACTTACTATTATTGTTGTTTTCCTTCAAGGCACTTTGGCTCTGGTGCCTCCTTCTCTGGGATCAAAGGTCACCCATCTCATTTGAGGAGGGTGTCTTTAGACCCCTAAACTGAGGGCGGGGGTGGCTTACAGTGGGGCTCTGTGGTTTTCCCGGGATGAAGGGTGGTCAAAAGACCCTTTGTGGTCTTCCAGCCACGCTCCCCCCTGGCCCCAGGGCCCCCGGCCTCCTGCATCTGTGCATTCCAGCCCTGTCTGGTGATGTCATCCCTGGACAGGGACGCCCTTCTCAGCTCCAGCATGCTATGCCTGGGGAAGGGGCTGTCCCCCACTGTGTCTTTGCAGACAGATTTTCTGACTGTAAACTGTTCACATGCCTCACCCCAGGCCTCACAAGTTCCTGGGTCTTATTTGTGATCGTTACAGGGATTTCTTGCCCAGAGTGGCTTTTGTTAAGAAAAGTAAGATGCAGGCAATGGGCAGAGGCTGTGCTGGGGACATGTGTGGGGACAGGGAGGTGAAGGACTCAGGAAGGCATGGTGATCTGTGAGCTAACCCTGGCAGAGGCTCACTCTTCAAAGAAGCGCCAGTAGTTTTTTGTTGGACGACACTGAACCTTATCACAGTGGCCTATAACAATGCCTACTTTTATGTGAATTGTTGCAGAGTCCATATTTTGAGCCAGAAAATATAAACTCCAGTCTGGAGCTCCACTTCCTGGCTTATGGTCTACTTAGGGCAGAAGAATAGGAGGTGTTCCCAGCATGCAGGCCAGCAGGAAAGACAGGGACCCCTGGGAACCCGTGCTGCATTGCACGAGTACCATCCATGGAGGACTTGTGTTCTCTGCCTTCTAAGAAGCTATACCTTGATCCTTTGTGCAAGGTGAATGTAGGTTGTTCCTGGCCTCACAAAGACACAGACAACTGTCCTCAGATGACAGCCTCAGGCCCTTCCCTATGAGTCTGCAGGGAGGGAACCTAAAGTTGAGCTTGTCCGGGAGAACAAATGTTGAGGTTGTACGTCCTTGCCTGACACTCTGGGCTATTTATTTGTCAAGGAAATTGCAGACCAGGACCTAGGGGCTGAGCAGGGGACCCACAGGGAAACATACAAGGCTGGCTGCTGCCGATGCCCTTGGTCCTAGGAAGAGGACGGATGGTCCTTCCAGGACAAGACATCAAAGAGTTGTAAGCTTGGGAGAGAGTCTCAGAGGACACTGGGACCCTTCTGATCCTTCTCCATTGTTACTAGGACTCATGTGTTCATCTATCAACTCACTAAACATCTATTAAGCAATTGGTGTACATGGAACTATTTGGGGGGATATGGGAGAGCAGCTGTGCCCTGCTACATTATCCTTATCCTCACAGATTTCATCACCTTCATACTAACTGAGGATACTTCCCTATTCAGCAGCTACAAGTCACAGGCACATGCATTTAGCGCTAGAGTATGCCAGGGGCTGGACTGGAAGCCTGATGATGGCCTCACAGCTGCTCTGAGCTTGGAGTCTTTAAGCCAAGGATGCTAGCAAATCTGAGGTTGCAGGCATAAGTAACAGGAGAACTCAGGAGTTGAGCTTGGCTGGCTACATGGCAGTGGGGTAAAGCTCTCTGCCTCAGACCTGCCCTCAAGATGTTGACAGCAACTGTTCATAGCAAAAGAAAAACTCAATGGAAGCAGAGGAGAAAGAATGTTGGGTTTCCAGGAAAGCCCAAGCAGGCAACAGCTCTGAGGGCTGACCGTGTCAGGTGTTATGGAGAAAGCCTTCTGAAGAGTGGCCTGGGCCAGATTCAAGGGGACTGATGGGCAGGGACTGGTTCAAAGAAAGTGGGAGGAAAGAGGAGAGGGGAACAGTGTGAACAGAGCTGAGAGTGAGCGATGGAGCTGAGTCCTGGAGAAAACAGGAAAGTACCTGGCCCAGCAAAGAAGGGTGAGGCCATTTGGAGGGATGACCAGACCCTCGAGGCTCAGTGTCTGACAGCCATTGGATTGATGAAGGAGAGGGTCTGACAGGGCTCATAGGGGTGCCACTGTTGGGTGAGGGTGACAACTGGTAAAAATCTAAGCTATGAAGCAGGGGGAAGTGAAGCTGCTCTGAGCCTGGGAGGAAGTCCCTCTTTCTAGGGATAGGCCACCTTCCCTCATTTGGCCAATATTTGATTATTGAATTTCTATTCTGCACCAAGTTCTGTGCTAGAAGCTTCCACACTCTTAAAGATGCTATAGCAGCTGCCACAGAAGTCTGTGCATTTCTAGGCTTTTCCCTACTTTTGTTTTCTGCGGGCCTGCAGCTGGACAGGGGTTTTCTCCTTGTTTCAGTCCAGCCGCATTAAGCACCAGCTGGATTCCATCCCAGAGGAGGCCCTATCTCCAACCATATGTCATCCCCAGTGTCCTCGGCATGCAGTGTACAAGGTGCTCAGACGTTAATCCCGTGGTGACTGCAGCAGTTGTGTGGAGCAGAGAGGAGAGGAGATAGACTCCCACATGTGGGAGGGCAGGTGCAGAAGTGGCTTGTCCAAGCCGTAGGGTGACACGAAAGGAGCATGTGGATGAGGAATGGGCTCCTGCCTGTGACTCAGGCCTCTGTACCTGACACCGTGTGGAGCCACCGTCTCCGCTTTAGGAAAGTGAGCCTGCTTCTCCTCAGCATCCTGGCAGCCCTGACTGATCTCGGCCTTCCCCGGGTGCTCAGAGATGCCTTTCCTCTTGGTGGAGCTGGGCCGGGCAGCTCCTCCTTTCTACCTGTGGCTTGATCAAGCCATGGCATGAATCTGCTCTCATCTTCCTCTGAAGTTGCCATCTTTCTGAGTCACTCCCTCCAGACTCAGAGTTTCTTGGATAATTCCTGCAGCTTCAGGACAGCTTTGGGAAGGTGCTGAGTCCATGCACATAAAATACCAATCTATACAACCTATTCACGGCACAGACTCTTCTGTCTATGTCCCTGCCCTCTGTCTGCTTCAGATAGCCCAGAAATACTGTTGGTTCTCTTCTCTCTTTCTGGCCCTTAGGTGACCTTGTCAGTCCTGGGAGCCCAGTCCATGGGCTACATCGTCTAACCTCTCTTTCTATTGCACACAGAATTGTTCTCCCAGCGGACATGGATGAAACTGTAGAAATCCATTCATATGAATAGTCACAATTGCTAGTATTTATTGAAACTTAACTAAGTATTTTATACACTTGGGACATTCTCATACTCACACAATAACAACAAAGTACTGTTATTATTATTTCTGCTGTTTAGTGGACTCACACCGTTTGCCCCAGGTTAACCACTTGCCTGCTGCTATGCCCCCAGCTCAGGACTCTGGTCTTCCATAACACAAGGGAGCGTGGTCCATCTGCTGGGCATCAGGAGGCGCCAATGCATGTAAAGTTCATGGTATGGTACCTAATACATAGCAGGTGGCAAATTAAGCATCTATTCAGATGACTTGTTTTTTCCATCTGTTTGTTTGTTTTCTTGGAGATAGTCTCACTATATTACCCTCGGTAGAGTGTCGGGGCATCACAGCTCACAGCAACCTCAAACTCTTGCAATTAAACAATTCTCTTGGGGTGGTGCCTGTGGCTCAAGGAGTAGGGCGCCGGCCCCATATGCCAGAGGTGGCGGGTTCAAACCCAGCCCTGGCCAAAATAAATAAATAAATAAAATAAAATAAAATTTAAAAAAAAATTCTCTTGCCTCAGCCTCCCAAGCAGCTTTTTTTCTAGAATTGGGAGCAGTCTTCCCTTTCTGGCCAGTGGGACACAGGAAAAGACCAACTGAGGTTAGAAATGGCTCTAGGAATAGGAGATGGCTGACCTGCTGAGATCGCAAACGCTGAATTTCGACACACAGTGCCTGTGGATAAATGTCTTGGAAAGCTGCAACAGAAGCTGTTTTAAAACATTCTGCATTAGAAATATTCTGGTTTGAGCCTTTTTCTGGCTCTTCCTTTGTATTAGCTGCCTTGACCTTCCTTGGTATTTCTTCAGCATCTTTTTCTTCTGGAGTTGTAGCTTATTCTCTGTGTCACCACCCAAGCAGGGTGGTTCTGGGCACTCGTCCTGGACACCTTAGATTTGGACTTTGCAGGGCAAGAATCCTCACAGCAGCCTAGAAATCATTATTTGGCTTTGTGAATGTGTGTAATGGGAGACCCAAAAGAGACCAATTGTCTGATGGTGTTTGGTAACACGGCGCAGGATTCCCGCACATACAGAGTGCCTAATTAATTACTGTTTACACTCCTGCAGTTCCCTTCCCATCCTCTTTCTCCTGGCTAGAATCAGGAAATCAAAACAAAGTGCCTTCATTGTGCTATTCTGGGGCAATGTAAGCAGCGTGGATACAGAAGTGGTGGCTACACCTGCCTTCCAAACCCTGCAGCTCAAGGCAGGTAGGCGTGGATGTGAGGTTGCCTGAAGTAGAGTCCACTCTACTGGCAAGACAGGGCACCCCAGGCCTCTTGGGCCCAGCAGGGTAGTTCTGGCTCTGCCCCAGCCACTGGATCTCTCAGTGAGAACTTCCCTAGCTGTTTGGCCCCTGGCTGTAAAGTAGGGGAGGTCTACATACTCAGCACAAGTGAAGGTGGGGTGAGAACTTTGGGTGTTCTCATATACTTTTGTCCACTCTCTTATCAAGAGATATTTATTAAGCACCTATTTTGTGGCATGGTTCAAGGGTTTGAGATATGGCTCTGGGTTAAGATTTATGCTCTTATGGAATTTACATTTTTTTTAAATTTCAAAATATCGAAGAGGTACAAATGTTTTGGTTGCGTGAATCACTTTTGTAATGCTTGAATCACGGCTGTAAGTGTGTCCATCACCTGAATAGGTTCATTGTACCTGTTAGGTAGGTTCTGTTCTAGTAAGAGGGGCGAACCATGGCCATGAAAAATGGACACATGACATAGTGTATTGGAAGGTGACAAGTGCTACAGAAATGAGCAAAGGCACAGCAAAGAAAGGGGATTAGAAGTCCAGGAAAGAATTTAAAAACACAAGCCCTGGGGATGATGCAAGGTGCCATGATATCCTTGGTGGGGATTGTAAGGAAAGTTGGCAGGAAGAGAGAGCATGGGGCAAGAGGCCGCTACCCCCCAATGCCTTGGCAGGGGGGTAGACTCGCAGCCCCTCAGAGACTGGTGGGGATTTAGAGGTCTTCCAGGGCACCACCTACAGATGAGGCAGTTTCCCCACAGGGATATGGAGAGGAAGGACCTCCTCTCCCAAGATGCTAACCCCATAACCAGACAGTTGCCAAGACACTCAGGCCTTGGGCCCATATTTGTATCTGTCTCTCTGCCAACCTGCCACATTCTCCCAGCTCCTCTTTGTCCCAATAAGAGTTAAATCACCTCCCCTCCATCACTTTTCATAGAATTATGAAAAGGAAAGTTCTAGATGTTGTATTTGAGCCCATCTTCGGGACCAGACAGAGAATAGATGGATACACATGGGTGTGCAAGTTCGTCCTAGTGGGCATGTGTGTGTGTGTCTCGTGGCTCCAACTAGGATAACTCAGACCCAGAATTGGGTGCTCAGATCATTCATTCATTCACTCAACAAATGAATACCTTCTATGTACCTGATTCTGGCATTCTGTGGCTAATTCTTCCTTTCACCTGCTCTTCAGCCTGCGTGGCAAAATCCTTGAGTGACAGGACCAGAGATACTTTATTTACAGCCTTTGGGGGCCAATTGAATAGACTTCACACCTTAGATTCCAAGGCCAGGAAGGAGTACAGGACAGCTAGGAGAGCTGAAATCAAGTGCTGAAAGCTTCCGAGACGACCCAAACCTGGATCCCTCACTTCCCTGGTGGTGGCATCCCATCTGTCCCCGCCTGCCCCTATGAGGTCTCTATTTCATAGATTCTGGGTACCTCAAGGCCTGTCTCCAGCTCTGGTACGGATCAAATATAGGGTAATCTATCCACAAATCCCATCATTCCTGACCCTGTGAGGGAGGCCTAACCAGATACAGTAGAACCTTCATAGATGACTACACTGACCACCTTCTAAAGTTGACCTAAGGTTCTCAGACCAGACATGCACCACATGCATTCTGTATATATCAGTACAGCAGGCCTCGTTCCTTATGTTGGCCATCTCCATATGCTGACCCATCTGTTTCAGTCCCCTGGGTGGTCAGCTCACAGAGGTTCTACTGTATTTTCATCCTGGCTACCAGCTGGTTTGCCCCATGTCAATGTGTTTGAGGTCCAAGGACCTGGGTGGAGAATTCAGAGTGGCTCTGGGACGTCTGTCTCCAGATGTAATGTGCTCCCCCTAATGTCTAGGTCCAGCTCCATTTTCTTACCTGCCAAACCAGACCTCCCCCTATCTTCTTATATGTGGGCAGCCCAGAAATCTCCCAAGTGTGGGCCTTGACCCAGAAGTTTGAGGAGGATGTGAGGGAGCGAGGGAAGGGGGAATGCGGGGTAGCCTGCATCTTCAGAGATGAATAGCACTGTTTGCTCAGTAGGGAGATTAGTGCAAGCAAGACGGCAGCCAGAACGCTGTAGTGTGAGCATCTGCCTGCTACTGGGAGACGATATTTATTGTCAGTCCTTCAATGGATGTAAATAAACAGCCCGGCCCAGATAACGTTCCAGTAAACAAACAAGCAGCTGCCAGGAGCTCCCTAGATGGCTGACCTTTGTGGAGGCCACGCTGCTGATGTTTTAATAGCAGTCTGCCTGGCAGTGCAGAGACTCACCATGCCAGGGATAGGGACAGGAGGCAGCGCTCACGGATGGATGGGGTGGGACCAGGGGCTGGAGGAGAGAGGCCAGCTGCCCCGGGAGATCCCAGGCTGCAGGCTGAGTGTCTGGGGACGGCAGGCAGGTAGGGATACCTGGACACAGTGGTAAGCCGTATGTGGGCAGTAACACAGTGCACACTGAATGCCTCAAGGGAGGTTCCTGTGTGGCACAGGCAGGAATGGTGCTAGGTGGTTAAGTCCTCACCAGCTGTTAATATTGAACTGCCTCCATGTGACTGGTGGCTACCTGCTATCCCACCACCGCTTTCCCCCCACCAGTATGACCTGGCACAGGTGATCGCAACTACTCTGACTTGTTGGTCCTCCCCATGAACAAGCATTGAATATTTTCACCATTGCCCAGGTGTCAGAGTCTTGCTGCTTAGGAGGTGAGCCCAGAGTGTGGAAGGAGAAGGTGCAAGTGTATCAGATGAGCCTGCCGAGCAATGGCTAGCCTGGCTCAGTACCAGGCCCTCACGGCTGAGAACCCTCATTCAGTTGGGTTGAGGGGAACCATGCAACAGCTGAAGCTTATAGTCTGCGAATTCCAAAGAAGTGAGGCCAGTGGGCACACTGCACCATGCTGTAGGTTGAATGTCCCTGGAAGGTGCAAACGTGCGGTGGCAGGGGAGGGACATGGGCAAAACCTCAACTGAGGGCCCCCAAGGAATAGTCTAGAACTGGGCTGTCCAACATGGTAGCCATGGGCCACCTGCTGAGCACCAGAAATGCAGGTGGTCCAAATTGAGATGTGCTGCAAGTATAAAATAAACCTTGGGGTTCAAAGATTTAGTATGAGAAAAAGAATTTAAAACAGCTCATCAATAATTTTTATACTTATGTACATGTTAGCATGATTATACTTGCAGCATGTTGGATAGATAAAATACATTATGAAAATTAATTTTACCTGTTTTATTTTATTTTTTTTTGAATGTGCCCACTGCTAGGAAATTTTAAATGACATATGTGACCCACATTTGTGCTTGCATTGTATTTTTGTTGTTCAATGGTGTTCTAGAACATTCCACTAGGACTGAAGCAAGGTCTGTGGGGGCACCAGTCCCTGTCACAGAGAGCATATTGGCACTCTGGTTTGCTCCATTCACTATGTCTCCTCGGGACCAAATGCTTCTCCTCTGACACCCTTTTTCCTGTTTTTACCTTACCTTCCTGTCAACGTGTTATGTCTTTACAAAGTCTGTTAGTACTGCTGATTTTGCTACTTCAGATCAGTCTTTCTACTGACCTAGGAGATTTTTGTCTCCTAAGGTGGCTTTTGGGTAAACCTGGTGTTACCTGCTGTGTTTTACCAGTCTGACTCGCGTGTTGCATGGTGTTGTGTCAGTAGCCCCTTGTTGCAAGGCTAATCAGCCTTTCTTGGGGCCGGGCTGATCATCCCTGGTTAAACTCCATTGAACTAGATCTCTTTGGAGATCTCACTGGAAGAACGAGTAGAAACCCCTGAACGCCCTCTGCCAGTTGGCTTTATTTGTGTGAAATCTGAGCCATCCCAGAGATGGGCCTCCAGGAAGGCAGGGCTGGCACTGACCACCTTTCTCTCCAGAAGGCAGCTTGGAGCCTAGGAATGGGAAAGGTCAACAAATGCACAGCACGTGGTAGGGAATGTGTGTCCCTCCATCAAGGGACATGCAGGGTTGGGACGTGGTTTCTTCCTCAGAGATTGGCATCTTCCAAACAGTCAAATTTACATTCATGATCCACAATTGTTCTCTTTACATTTTCTATCTTTAAAAAATAAAAAATTCTGTTTTCATTCTTTCTTACTACATAGGTGATTTACAAGTAGTATCTACACCATGTAGAATTAAAATCTTGTCTGTTTAGGTTGTCGCCTCACAAGCTTTGGGGTGACTCTGCATCTAAATCGTAGTCACTGGTCAGTGTATCTCCTCATGTCCTCCTTTTCTTGTGGCCTCGCTTGTCTTTTTGGGAACATTCTTGAATTGTAGGCATCGGGAATATGTTTCCCCCTTATGAGAGGTGGACTGAATGTGACATTCTATGTTCAAGTAAACATGGCCAGGATAGTGGCTTCTATTCATCTGTTTTTCCCCGAAATCTCATGCTTGGCCTTTTTGGCTGCCTTGAGTATTGGGAAAAGCAAATGGTGGAGCAAATGGTAGAGCTAAGATCCTCCCACTAACCCCAACCCTAACTCTGGCTGTTGCCTTAATTATATGTAGCAGGCCAGATACAGTAGATTGTGGGTTGCTTTGCTTTGCTTTCCTTTTTTTTTTTTTTTTTTTTTTTGAGACAAAGTCTCACCCTGTAGCCCTGGGAGGAGTACCATGGCATCAGCTCACAGCAACCTCAAACTCGTGGGCTCAAGAGACTCTCTTGCCTAAGCCTCCTGATTAGCTGGGACTATAGATGCCCACCACGATGCCAGGCTAGTTTTTCTGTTTTAGTAGTGATGGGGTCTCACTCTTGCTCAAGCTGGTCTTGAACTCCTGAGTCTAGCAATCCACCCACCTCAGCCTCCCAGAGTGCTGGTATGATAGGTGTGAGCCACTGCGCCTGGCCTGTGGGTTGCTTTTCATTTATTCCATAATGACTGACTGATAACCAGCCATGTGTGGGGTGTTGTGCTGAATACGTGTAAGATAGGTATGACCCCTGCCCCACAACACTCACTGTCCCGGGGCCATTTGCCCATGTGGCAACTCATTCTTCCCCTCTAGCCCCTACAGAAGGCAAATCATCTTTTTGTAGTTCACCTTCATTGTTGGGCTTCTTGTTCTCCCATGGAACTTAGAATCATCTGCACATTTTCCTATTCCCGTGGCCAGACCATTTATAAAAAATATTAAATAACACTAGTCATAGCACTAGTGCTTGGGGAGCCCCCAGTTCCACTTCTCTACACAGAATATGCCTTTTCCTGTCTCTAAGTCTTTTCTCTCCCCATGGCCAAACTACCCAAAGATCCCATGGAGACTCATTATTTTTAAATATCTTTTCATGTGGAAACTTATCAAAGGCTTTTGGAAAATCTAAATAGTGAAGAGACAAGAGCTGCGCTGGGAATCAGGAGACCTGGGTTCTGGTCCTACCTGTCATTGGTTTATCATTGAACTTTGTAACGGCACAGCACAGCCCTCATCCTCAGTTTTTCACCAGGAAGATGAGAATGATTAGGCTGGCAGTCAACATCATAAAAATTTCACAACCATCAGATAAGAAAGTGTTATTTAAGAATGCTTTTCAAGGTATAAAACAAAAATATAAGGGATCATTATTTAGAAAATTTACAACAGCATCTCCATTTATTTCTCCCAAAAGAACTGTTTCTCCCAAAAGAACTGCAGTAGGTGAAACCACATTTCCTCCAGCACCCACCACAGGGTGATGTTGGTTTAAAATCAACTCCTCTGACTGCTGGAAGGGATGTGGGTTCACACAGCCAGCAGAGCCTGGCTTGATGCGAGCATTTGGTGCAGAGTGTGAGCCTGTAGAAGCAGGGACACTGGAACCAATCAGGCCTTGGTATGGTCCAGTCTGTGCCATCCTCAAATAAGTTACTTCACTTTTCTTGTGCCTCACCTGTAAATGGGCACAATATTAACTCCTTTCCTGAATTATGAGATTTAAATGGGAAATACATAGGTGTAAAATGCCTAGTGTCGTGCCTGACACACAATGGCCACTTGATACATAGCATGCGTTCTTGTTTGTCTATGCAGAGGCCCCAGAGCTGGCAGCTGGTCCATCCTCCCTCAACCTTAGGATTGGGCATCAGACGTTCAGCACATTCCACCGTAGACAACCCTTCTTCATGTCTTGTGTGAGATTCTTTCAGATAATGTGTAGCTGAATGCTTTCCTTTCTGTTTTCTGAAAAGTTGTAGCTGGGAGCGGGGTGGGGGAGGAGACAGGAGAAATGCCTGTTATGTTATTGTTATTACCAGTTGTTGTTTCCACTCTGGCCAAGTACACAGAGTAGGGGATAGAACTCCATCCAGCCTCCCTGCAGAAGGGCAGGGCTGTGAAAATTTCACCAATTGGTGCTTCCTGCTCCATGCCTTGTCTACCCCTCTGTCCCTGGCTTGTGCCATCTGTTGTCCTCTGATGTCCACCTATGTCTAGCATACACCTTGTCCAGAGGAGCAGGGAAATTGGGGCCTAATGATAAAAAAGACCACTCAGGCACTGAATCCAATTTCCACTGGGGATCAGACCAAGGGACGTCGGATGAGACTTAGTTCTGCCAGCAACTCCATGCGTAGCCTGCTCTGTCCGACAGTGGCCTGAGAGGGCTGGACACCAGCCAGGGTGCTTGGTATCACTCTCCAATGCCGCTCCAGGGACACTTCCCAGGTGGGGACAAAGCCCAGCTGGGCTAGGGGCCAAGGCCATCACTGCGCTGTCAGACTTGGGTGGTAATCCCAATTGGTTTTGCACCAACTCCTGTTTCATTCAGATTAAGAAAAGACATGAACATCTGGTGGCTTGGGGATGGGCAACAGAAGGAGGACTCTGGGAACTCAAGGCGTTTTGATTTTTAGTGTCTCTTTAACTCCTTTAACTATTGTGGTTTTCATGTGCATAATGGGAAATTAGCAAGGAGGAGTCTCAACTTCATTCATTTATTTTATGATTTTAAAAATGAATATCTGTCGAGCTCAAGTGCTTTTGCATCAAAAATCAGGAATGACTACAGGAAGTCTCTGGAAGTGTAGAAACTAGAGCCAGACCTTGACCTTAGCCCTGTGTCTTTAGGTAGCCCCTACCAGGAAATAAATGGGAAACCCTCTCCAGTCATATAACTGGGTGATGGCGAAAGCATGGACTTCAGAGTCAGACTGAATTCCAATTCTGTCTTCAGATTTTATAGCCAGGGCAGTTATTTAATACACCTGGGTCTTATTTTCCTCCTCTGTCATCCGTATATATCACTTAGGACTTTTGATGTTGCATAAAACTTGGTATTACTTTAACAAAAAGGAAAGATCTTGAGTAAATGGGAAGCTCCAGCATCAGGCAAACTTTGGGGTTATTTTGATTCAGTGACTCAGTCATGCCACCAAAGACCCATTTTCCCCCCATCTCTGTGGTTCACCTGCCCTTGTTCCAGCTCCCCTCCCTGTTGCAAGAGGTCTTCCAACAGAACTTAGAGCTGCATGCTTTTTGACCTTATAATGGGTGAGGAGACCTCTTCTCCATCATTTGTCCTCCTTTACTCTGATTGAACACATTGGTTGGCTTGACTCCTTTCTCTCTATTACTGCTGCAAGAGAGTGAGATGAAGTTGATTTGTTTATGCTCGTCAAGCACTCCCCCAGGAAGCAGAGTGGTTCAGTCCCACCCAAAGGTTGAGAGAGCGTGGAATGGCTGCTGGAGGGGCATGTGAGCCATGACAATGACCACTGAACTCACAGGATTGAGAGGATTATACCAACAAGGAATTACGCTCAGAACCACCTCCTAGTACATGAAGTCTAGGAGACTGAAAAATAATGCTTAAAAGGAAAATAAATCAGAGTCTGGAATAAACCTAAAACTCAAACACATAAGCTGCAAAACAACCTGATGTCAGAACTGTGTAAACTCTAGAGAAACAGGAAGCAGCAGACTTCCCAGGGACCAGCCGTGATCAAGTCGTTGTTAATGTGGTGGCCTTTCTATAATTCAGTTCCTTGGAATAAACTTTTATTCTTCCTGATCTCGTGAGAGGTTAAAAATTAAAAATAAAAGAGCATAATGAGAATATTTCGAATATAATTTTTTCTTAGTTTTGTTATCGAAATCTCTAAAATTACACAGTGTGTACCGTACAGTCTTGTACTAAAGGCGTCTAATCAAGTGTGGTGAACCCATAGGTCTCACTGACCACGTTCCCAGCATAAGTGAATGGTGGGGGTAGCATGGGCAGCGCTTGTGTCAGATCTGTGCCCTCAGACCCTTGATGGTTCTGGAGACCTGAGCCAACACCCAGGGGCCAGACAAGCATCAGGTGGGGCTGGGAAGCTGCACGTGCTCTAGGGTTGCTCTATCACGGGGCATGTGGGCCCTCTGTTGTCTCCATGTTGTCCCAGCATTTCTAGGAAGGACTTGGCCAAGAAGATCTACCCCACTAAGTATTCTCGGAAAACTGAGGGTGACTCATGCCAGAAACACATTTTCCTATAATGTCCAGATCCCTTTCTCTGGGGATGTGAACAGAACCTCCAAGAGGTTTCAGGGCTCACTGGCATAACTATAAGCCTCTGGCTCCAGTGGCTAAAAAGAGACCACTTAGTGTGATAGTTCTGAGGTTGGGCCCCTGCCTAGTTCCCCTTCACGGTACAGCAGTGACATCCAGGTAGATCCACATTTCAAAGAGTTCTCCTCATTCTTATGGCAAAATTCTCTGGGCTAATAAATGTGGCAGATATTATACTATATTACTCTCAGGTATAAGATGACACTCTGATCTGAGGCAGCTTCAATCGTGTGCTGCTTCCCTAGTCCTCACAGCCCTGCCCTCTTCTCCAAACACCTGCAGGGCCTCAACTGTTCACACCTGAGGCGTAGGGAACCAGGAGAACACCCTGGATCCCCAGTGAAGCCTAGCGGTGGCCTCTCCCCTCCGGCTCTTTGCCATTCTCATCATGAGGTCTGAGTGACTTCAGCCACTAAGCGCTGCTCGGATAGAGCTCACTCTGTCTCCATGGCTGTCAGGACAGTCTCCGGCCTAAAGTTCAGCTGTGAGCAGGACAGGATTGGAATTCACACTGCCTTTCCTTTCTGTATTCTCCACAGATCCGAGTGGATGGGCCCCGGGGCAATGCCCTCCAATATGAGACTGTGCAGGTGGTGGACCCTGGCCCGGTCCTCCGAGATATGGCCTTCTCCAAGGACCACGAGCAGCTCTACATCATGTCAGAGAGGCAGGTAAGGTTCTCTGGGCTCTGCTTGATGTTTGTCTCGCAGCCAAATGCTGGCCGTGGCTCCTTAGAAACCTAGAGGAAGGGATTTGACTTACTCAGCTCTGTGGATGTCTTTTCAGTTGTGCTCCTTGGGCACTGAGGCTGGGTTTGCCTGAACAGAGAACAGAACATTTAAAATATCAAAATTTCAGTAAGTCTAGCACAAGTCCACTGACTTCAGAATCGTCGTGTGTCTAAGTTCAAGGCCAGTGTTTGCTCTCTTTTGAAGAAACATGGTACAGATGCCCAAGCTTGGGGTCCAGATTTTCCTACACAAAGTATAATCTCCTATCAAGGTCATATTCCTAGATCCTAGGGGCCTATGGTAGGCAAGGATTTATTGCGTAATTAAGGGAGCTTCACAGAAGAGTCAGACAGGTGATTCAGAACATAGAGTCTCTGAGGTGAGATGAGTGAAGAGTGTGTCCAGAGCCTTCCTGTGTACCCACAACCCCTTTTGGAACCTCCAGCAACATCTGCGAAGTCAGCCCAGGAAGGACAGATACAGCATCAGCTGAGACCAAGTAGGAAGTGCCAAGTTGGGCTTGGTTCTGGAACTTAGCGGAGAATTAAGTAAGTCCATCAGGAGTTCCTGAGCTCAGGCCAGGAAGCATATGTCTGCAGCAGGCGAGGGAACAGGTTTCACCCTGGACATTCCATCTATTAAAGAAACACCTATTAAAGGGTGTTTCTCGGAGTGCTCTAATGCCTCCCCACAAGACCTCTGTTCCACCTCTGAGTAGGAAGCTTGTTCCTGGAGCCGTCCTTCCAGCCTGTGACTGTGTGCGTTAGCTCGGAGTGGCAGAGGCACCAGCCACGAGGACTGTTCTTCCCTCGTATTCAATTTGATTAGTGTGGACTGAACTCTCTGGAGGATCTTGCTGACAGAGTCTGGATTGTTCTCCTGTCCCCAGTCTGCACAGTGGGGGAGATGAATACCACATTATGCCACCCACAGGGCTTGTGCCTTGGCAGCCCACAGCAGGCTCGATGACATCATCTCATGGTGTGGGACTCCCCATTCTGGGGCTTCGGCCACAGTGGGACTCATTGTGGTGTCTGTGCTGGAGCTGCTTTGGCCTGGGAATGGCCAAGTAAGAGGCTGAGAGTGGAGTGATTTTCCTTGGAACCAGAGACTCCCAAGATGGAGTCAGGGATTGGCATGAGGCTTCCCTCTGTCTACACTCCTTGATTTCTTAATGGGGTCCCCACTCTCCCCTCCCTGCCTACCTCTAAGCCCTGGAAGCTGAGAGGAAGATCTTCATGAGGCATATTTCAGGGTTCCTTGCCTGACCTGAAAGCCAGAATTTCTGAACCTAGGATTTAACAATAGAAGGTCTTTCAAAGCTGAAAAATATCAGCCCCCTCTGAGAACTGAGTCAGGAGTCTGAGTATTGCTACCTCCTCTGATGGGCCCATCTGAACCCTTGTCTGCCTCTGTGTCCCCAGCTGCTCCCCTTCCCTGGTGGTGCTGTCCTTACCCATTGAGCTTGGTGGGAAGCTCCCTGGGAGCTCTGGAGCATGGAGATGTTAGAAAGAAAGGTGGGTAGAGCCAAGTGTTCATCCGTTCTGGGGCTGCCCCTCAGAGGCAGAATGGCCAGCCACCTAAGTCACAATCCCAAGGGCCCCCAAACCTGGGCCAACACCAGTATCTGCTGGGTTTGTGGATTCTTTACGGGAAGTGTTGGTCTCGTACAGCAATTACATGTGCCAGCCTTGGCATTGGAATATCTGTGCAGGATGCTTGGCTCCACCATTTACCAAGTGTGATCTCAGGTAAGTTCCTAACCTCTGTAAGAGTCGGTACTCTCTACTGTCATATGGAGATAACAATACTAGGGCAGTGTGGTTCCAAGAATTGAATGAGATAACATACATAGTAAGCTTAGAACCAAGGCAGGTGCAGAGCAAGTGCTTGGTAAAGGGAGAGCCTCTTATTTTTATGACATTGGTTGTGGTGCAGGGACGGCCATCAAGATTCTGGATGACCCATCTGGGTTGGAGCACATAGGCCTGAGTCAAGGCCCAAGTGGGCAGGGGTAGAGACTCAGCCCCCAGGGAAAGCACATCGAGAGCCCATGGCCTGCAGTACCCACTGGGCATGCAGAGTAGAGCTCAGGGCAAGAGTGACTTGGTGAATATCCTGGAGACCTATCAGCTCTGGGGCCTGGAGAGCACTCTCCCTTCTCATCTGGCTAATTTCCCCTTGTTCTTTGAAACTTGGCTCTGCTCTCATACTCTTCAATGTGCTATTCCTGACCTGGAGTTAGATGCCTTTACAGTGGCTCTTCTCAGACCAGGCTCTAATGATGACTTCTGTGTCTCCCTCCCCCATCAGCAGCTTGAGGGACCAGCACTTCTTGCCTGCCTAAACTTCACCTAATCCCTTATTAAGTTTTTAATGAATGAATTCCCCATGTTTTCACTGAACCAGAATTGAAAAGAGAGAGACTAACACAAGTTATCTACTGCTTATGTTTATTATTAGTTGAATGAATGAATGAATGAATGAATGAACGAACGAACTAATCTGAGCCCACGAGGGCTGGGGCTTCAATTCTGCTAATCTGGCTGTGTCTATAAGTGAAGACTAAAATCCACTGTAAGACACATGTGCGACTGTATTTCTGGATCTCCGTGGAAGGGCAGGCTCTCCACCCTGATCACAGGGGAGAGACAATCTTTGTAACTCAAGACACCCACACGGATGGAAGGGCACATTTCCCAACAAGAGTGTCATATAAGAGAACTGGTGATAGAGAATGCCCTTCCCTGCTTAGATGACATCCTATTTCCTCTGTTTGATCTTTTGGGAGCTACAGTGGGGTAGTAACCTGAACAACCTTCTGTATCTAATAGGGAACCCAAGGAAAAACAATGCAATGACAAGTAGAGAGAGAGACAGAATGACCAACAGAATTGGGTGGCTTGAAAGCACTTCCCAAGCAGACAGAGAGGACCTGCACAGACACCTGCCACCATCAATGACTTCTCATCATTCTCACTTTTGGCATGAGACCCAAGCTCCTGGCAGGGCCCCTTGGCCCCATGCTGTGACTCCTCCCCTCACCTTTGCAAGTTCATTTTGTGGCCTTGTACCCTGGCTCCTGAGCACCAGCACACAGGTCTATATTCTTGCTAAGTTCCTTCCTACCACTGGATCTTTGCACATACTATTTCCTCTGCTGGGCAGACTCTCACCAGCTCTTCTGATAGTTTTTGCTCAAGTATCATGTCCTCAGAGAAGCTTCCCCTGACCACCCTGTGTCCCCTACCCTGCCATTTTGTTCCTTCCTATTACAACTTTCTGTTGATTTTCTTCTATTTCCCATCTTTGTGCACTAGCATCTAAGCTATTGGAGGGCAGGGACCTTGTCTGTTTCCATCATTACCTGTATCCCATACCTGGAAGATGACTTTGCCCAGTACATTCTTTTGGAGTTAATAGGAGTGGCCCATTGGAGTGAGCCTTTGGACCTCATTGCTTGAATGAAGAACAGCCCTTCTTTGAGAGCCTTCTGATTCTCAGTGAGGCTGAGACAAAGACTTAAGACCTAAACAGAGACAGGAGCACGCTGAGTGTTGTTAAGAACCAGCTAGCTTTGATTTGGTCAGCATCTCAGCAAGCTCTGGGGTGTGAGGAATACTCCTCTTCACCTCTTGCTGGGAAGGCCAAGGAAGCAGGGGCTGCTCTCCTAAAGCTCATCCATCCCTTTGTATTTTCGGGTTCTTTATGAATGGTGGTGCTGGTCTCTGCTACCTCCACTGTCCCTCCAGTTTACCTTGTTCTACAATGGAGGACACCAAATGCAGGAAGGGGATTTGGACAGCCAGGGGAAATGTTTGGCATCATAGTTCGGTACTTGTGAAACAAGTAATGAATTCATAGTTAAAGAAGATTCCAGAGAGATCAACTGACTTTGTCTCCCCACTTCTGTTTGAAACATCTCTGTGGTTTCAGTGTATCTTAGTTCATACACTGAGAGAGGCCAGCCCTCGGCATGAGAAAGGATGAGTGGACAGTGGAGAGGAAGGGGTGAGGATTGACTGCCTCATGGAGGTAGAGAATGGAATGTGTGTGTGGGTACACATGTGCGTGTCTGTGCTCACCAATGCTGTATGTTTTCTGGCCCCAGACAAGTTACTAACTCTTTCAGCACCTACTGTATTAAATGTTCACAGATATTTATTGAGCACCTGCTGAGTCAGGCATTCTCTTAGGTGCTGAGATTATTCCATGGGGACCAGGCAGACAACATTCCTGTCCTCATAGAAATGATGTTCTGAGCACAGAGACAGGCAATAAATGGGAGCACTAGTGAATGAGTGAGTGACTCATTCCAGTCATGGTAAATGCAATTAGAAGTTCAACCAACTAAAGAGGAATAAAATGTTGGCCAAGAAAGTGATTGGGAATGTTCTTTTCAAGATGGTTGGCAGGAAAATCCTCCCAAAGAGGGAAGTTTTGAGCAAAGGGCAGAGTCAAATAAAGTGACAAGAAGAGAGTGTCAGGGGAGAATGTTCTACGCAGAAGGAACAGCAAGCACAGAGGCCCGAGATGGATGTGTGATGCAGAGCGTCTGAGGGTGCTGGAAGGGCTGCTTTGGAGGAGAAAGGAGAAGGGGTGGCAGAGGCAATGGAGAGAGGCCAGCTGAGATGGCACCGGCCCCATGGACACCTGGAGAATGGGGAAATAGTAAACAGTATCGGTCATCCGCAGGGATATTGAGGGTTCAGTGACATTTTGCTTGTAAAATGTGCTTAGCTCAACATCTGGTAGCAAGAAATAATTCAGCAAACCTTAGCTATTAGCTGGATTATTTGCAAACTGCATAATTCTATGGCTGGGACATTGTTTCCACATTACAATGGTGAGCCCCTCTCTGAGCCCACCCAGCAAGCCCTGAGTGCCAGGCACACTTCTTCTTGGGGCGTGCGCTGCGTGGTGTCAGTGTCATTCTGTCGTGCTAAACCTGGCTCCGTTGGTACCATGCTTTTTTCTTTTTCCAGCCGGAATCTGGACCTCCCTCTGGTGTGCATGTCTGTGTGTGTGGGAGTGTGTGCACATGCAGACAGGCACACACCTTCCCCTAGGCCTGTTCCAGTCTGTGTCTTCGTGAGCCTCCTCCTTGTGCGTGTGTGCGTGTACACGTGTGGGATGTGCTCACTAAAACACCAGAACCCCAAGGGAAAGTCTGCGCACACAGAGTCCAGTGTGAAAACAACCTGGCAGGCTAACACGTGGAAAGTGAGGGGAGTTGTCTGCGCAGCAGCTAGAGGAGGAGATGGGGTGGCAGCCGGGGCTGTCGCTGCGTGCAGCCCCTGCGGGGGGGAGAAGCAACTGTCCCCAGACAGGGAAAGTCTCTTCTTTGAGAGGCCCCAAAGGAAGCAGTAGATTTCTCAGTATATTTTGATGTCTCTGCTGTAGCGCACACACAGGCCCCTCCCTGCCTGAGAGCCACGGGCCTCCAGCGCAAGTTTCTGTTTGGGGGACCCGCTGTTAGTCATGTCTGGGCCTAAGCCATCTCTCGGGGAGTAGTGTTTCACTGGCTCTTGTTGGTGGTACATCTGCGTCCAGGTGCCTGGAGACGCTTGCAGCCTGCCCGGTGGGAGCAGCTGGTACCCACGCCTCAGCTATGATCCGGGACGCAGGGGCCAGGGAGGGCTGAGGAAGTGGGCCTGGAGGTGGATTGCCTGCAGGCCGGGGTTACCTGGGAAGGCGGTTCTGCCTGGTTCCTTCCAGTATAATCCTGCAGGGAAGAGTGAGGACCCCCTGGCTTTATAATGCACAACCAGGCCTCATTTATTCCTTCAAGAATCATTCTCTACACTCCCTCCTACTATGGGCCAAGCACCAGTGAAGGTATTGGGAACACAGCAATGAAGAATCATAGACCTCCCCCATTTAGCAAGAGGACACAGCCAGAAGGAATCAATAGAAGAAACAAGTCAGAGAGTAAGTTAGCAGGTGGTAAGTGCTCTGGAAAGAGGGAGTCGAGTCAGTTACGTGGAAGCAGGAGCCCTAGCACCAGTGGAGGGCTGAGTTTTGAATACAGCGGTGGGTGGGGTCTTATGGGGCAGAGGCATGCAAGAGGTGAAGGGCTGTCCTGTGAATGTTCCCCAATCTATTTCTTTTCAAGTTCCTTGCTTGGAGTGTGAAATTGAGAGATGGTTAAGCCTGCCCCTTGGAAGGGAGGACAGGAGAGGAAGGAGGGGGTCATGACTATGATTTTAACCATGCTTAGAGTTCCAGAGGGAAGCATAGTTCAAGGGGAAGATTGTATTTTGGTCCAAGAAAAGTTTGTACCACTTCGGCTCAGGACCCCTAGGTGGGTGGTGCCTCTGCTGGCGAGCTCCTGTGTGATGAGGGGACTATTACAGCCTCTGTCTGGCCTGGTGTCTCTCCCAGGGTGTTCTGAGGGCAGCTGGTGTGAGGACCGGTGGGTGAAGTCAGAGGTCTGCCGACATCAATTTCACACATGTTGCTGTTACGGAGAGAGTTTCTGTAGCTAAAGGCGATGGGCTTCTGCAGGAATGAGTCCCACCCTCTTGGCACGGGGTCTCCAGGCATGTCTCAGGAAACGTGTGTCTGCCGGTGACACAGCCAGCTTTCTCCACCATCCTTTCTGCTCCTGCAGGGGACTGAGCTGTGCGTTCTAGTTTATGTTTGGAAGGCTGACACGGTGACAAGTCCACGTGGACGTTTGCTCTTGGCACCCAGGCTGGGGGCTGTGTCTGGTGGCGCTGGGAGAGCAAACTTGAACGCAGGCCTGAGAAGTGAGTGACCGGACACAGTGCCACGGCATTCACAGAAAGGGAAAAGCTGTGGCAGCATTCCCACCCACTTACACTTGGGTGGAAGCCTTCCCATTTGTCTGGAGTGGATCCCGAAGGTTCCAGCAAGTCACTGAGAACTTCTTCCCAAACAAGGCAGAACATCTCTATTTTACCACGCAGAGCCAGAGGGACCCAGAAAGGAGAATGACTTCCCTCCCTGGTTTCCTGCAGTCAGGAGGGGCTGGCAGCCTGGACTTTCTGTTGGATCCTAAAACCATGGGCCTGGAAAGCCCTCCGGGAGTATCTGGTGCAATGCTCTCCTGCTGCCCTTTCCCTCCCATGACTGGTGTGTAAGCTGAAGCCCAGAGAAGTGCTCAGTGTGCCCAGAGTCACACAGCAAGCTGGGAGAGGGCTCAGCCCCTCCTGCAATCCCTCCCCAGCCCCCACCTGCAATAAGGAAAATAGGGTTGTCTGTGGGAGCAAGCTACGCTATCCATTTTTTTGTGTTCACAGCAGGAAAATTACACACCCCACTTGCAATGCTAGACCAGCTCTAGAAGGCAGAAGGAGAGAAACAGAGCAGTGCAGGTGTGGCCAGAACTCAGAATGCCCTTGGCCCCGCGAAGGGGATCCTTGGATTTAGCCTTCCTCAGTTCCAGCCTGATGTGAGTTAGGACAAGAGCCCTTTCACAGTATCTAGGGCATCTTAGGTATACAGAGCCCTAGGCAGCACCAGTCTCGCCACACAGAGGAAGTAGGCAGAGAAGAAGCCACCAACCCTCTGTCCTTTCCCAGCAGATGTGCTTCTGTGTGGTCACTCCTGTAGGCAGAAAAGCCTCTGACCTCTCATCATTATCATGGTAGCAGCCTGCCAACACTCAGACGGACCATGGGGGACTAGAGGCAGGGAGTAGGCAGGACGGAGACCATGGGGTGAACACGACTAGACCATGAACTTGGCTTTTCATCCTGACCTTCAGTACTCACCAGCTCTGCCACCCAAGCAACTCACTCAAGTAGCTTGTGCTTTGGATTCTTCAGGTATAAAATGCAAATGGTAATAACTACCTTTCAGAGCATTTAAAATTAAAGTTAATATATGTAAAGTGCCTGGCTCATGGTAGGTGCATAGCGAGCTGTGGATGGTGTCACCATCATCATTATCATTACTCTTATTACTGCTAGGCAAGGTATTGTGTTCAGGGTAGGGGTGCCTGGACAATCTACTGCTTGGTGGCTAAAGGCCAGTTCAGCTCCAGGCACCGGCCACGAGGGACTCCCCTCCTTCCCCACCTGTTCTGAAGCCCCTCGGTAAACACTAAGGCAGAGACTACCTTTATGCCGACGAGCCCTGCCTTCCAGGGCTTGGAGGAGGCAGGAGGTGCTCCCCCACCTGCTCAGAGACAGTTGTCACCTTGACGGAGCTCTGTGGGGTTTTCTTTGTAATTCCGCTTCCATGGGTGGGGAAGGAAGTTGAACCATTGGAGTCTAGCCCCATGGGATACTTGAAGTTAGCTGAGACTGGGCAGCTGAAAAGGCTTCTGGCACCTCACCTTCAGGGGGAAATGGCAATGGTGCGTTCCCTTCTCTCTGTCCCAGCCAGAGAAGAAGAGCCAGTTTGCTGGCAGAGCAGAAGTGGGTGAGGGAGGGGCTGGAGTGGGAGCAAAGATGGGAAATCCAAGGGCCACTGATTAGAGACAGCTGTGGCCTTGCTCTAATCCTGAACTCCATTAAGCATCTGTCTGCAGCAATTGCCCCGACAATCACCATGTCTTCTCTGAGTATAGCACCAATGTCCTGGTACTTTTGTCGCTCTAAGTGCCATTTTTAGAGACAACCACGTGTAATATTCCACTTAGCAGTAAGGAGGAGATGCCATTGGGCGGACAGACAGGAACAGAGGCTGCTACTCTGCCCCCCTTCAGCTCCCTCTCCTACTATGCTGTGTCTATGTAGTAAGAGCCCACTGCATGCACAGGGCTCGGTATTGTGCAAAATAAGAAAGGCAGAAGGAAGGCTGTGCTCTGGAAGCTAAGGGGAAAGAAAACTCTAGCTTGATGGGCATGGAAATGAGTGTGATCCTACTGTGGGAATTACTATGGAAGCCTTTCTTGTGGAAAGGGAAAGAAAAAGATGTCAGCTTGAAAGGCACATTCTCCCCATGCCTTTGGGTGGTTTATTACAATACAAGGACTCTGGTGTAGAGGCCAGAGCTTTTAGGATGCTTCCCAAGACTACCCCTAATCCTCAGGTTCCTCAGTTCTGGGAGGCCCTTGTCCGCCTCATCCTTCTCACAGAGGCTGGGTGTTGGTGGAGGCTGACTCTGAACCCCAGCCCCACTCCCCTGTCCGCTAGGGAAGGTATCTGAAAGGAAGTGATTAAATTCCATGAGGACTGCTTGACTTGCACTTGAGTTCTGTAGAAAAGAGACTGGAAATATTGATACTTAAATAAACTGTGTACTCAGTTTGAATATTAATGGAACATTTTCCAAAGTAAATAGATGCACACTAATGTATGCCATTGTTCAAGATAGCTCATTGCCGTGAGTGGTGTCACGTGACTTTACCAAATGCAATATAAGTATAAAAGAAGAAATTACAGATGGCATTTATTCACGTGATTCTTAGGAATCCAGTGCATTTCAAACGTCACAAGAAGGCAATGGAGACGTGACTTTGAAACTGACTCAGAGATGTATGCCATGGTTTCAAGGGGATGCATAATGGTTGAGGGACACTCTCTAGATAATTGTTTAGAGAAGATTCAGTGAAAAAATGAAGGGTTAAGAAACAGGTTCCAAGGACGTCCTCCTCCAGAAGAACTGAGGCTGGTGCTGAAGTCTTCCCAGTTAGATGCTGATGACCTAAAGTGGGTAGTCCCAGCTGGAACCAGTGTCCCTGCTTCCTGGTTCTGGTTCTGCCACTTGCCCTTGGGCAGGTTATTTAACCTCTGGGTAATTCAGTTTCCTCATGAGAAAGTGGGAGTATGCTGGTGCCCGTTGACTGAGTAGTGACGATGAATAAATTGGAAAACGTGCCTGGAATTCTTCGTGCAGTGCCTGGCATGTAATGAGGGCTCAGAAAGTCTTAGCTTTCATCTCCAGTGTTATCGGAATGCTCACAACTATTATAAGAGTGTCTATATTTTATTGAAAAATTATCCACCTATAATATTTTTCTTCCATCATTCATAAACTCTCTCCTATAGCTTCTGGGGCATATTAGGCCTCCAGTGTTTTGGTTCCAAGAGTGAGAGAGAGTAGACCAGGAGGCCTTCATCAGCCACACAGGTACTGAGGCCCCTCAGATGTCCCCATGGACAATGCCCCATTCATTTCCTGGAGACAGTACCCTGGGTGGAGTGGGCTGGTTACCGCCCATGCCTGAGGTTACCTTCAGAGAAAGAGAAAGACCCTTCTAGAGAAAATTCAATACCCCCAAGCTACTTTTAATCCACAAGACTAAAGAATAAATGGCCATTCTAGGTAAGGTGAGAGGATCTGAGGAGACAGAGTTCTCCCCCCACCCTAGAACAGGCTTAACCATTGCTTAGTCCAACATTTCCCAAATTTTATTTCTCAAAGCCAAAGTTCTCCCGAATATCAGATTCCTATGGTCAAATTAGAGGTGAGCAGATAACTAGACCAGCATTTTATAGAACATTTAGTATGCAAATGGGTATTATGAATCTCCAAGCTACAGATGGGATGGCCCATTTAGAGGTAATGTCGCCCAAACTCACAGGCTTTACCAGGTGCGCCCAGGGGAGCTGGAGGATTGTGGAACCTTCTCTGGGAAAGCCTTAATTATCTTTTCCTATCTCTACTGGTTTCTGCTCCCTTCTCTCTTGCTGGTCTCCCGACATGTGGAGCATCTCCACTCTTAGGATTTCAGGGAAGGATTTCAATCAGCTCCCCAGAGCTGTCCCTGGGGGCAGCTGTTATCTCTTTGGCTAACCAAAGTCTGGCTCACTCACACTCACACAAATTTCTAGGACTATAACTCTATCCTGGGGAACCCTTTTCAGCTCTGAGCTTAGCGCCCCAGACTTAATCTATAATTCTCTGTTCTTCTCTAAGAAAAGCCACATATTTTATTAAAATTATTAATATTCTACTTCTTTTTATTTTATTTATTTATTTTTTTAATAGAGACAGAGTCTTACTTTATTGCCCTTGGTAGAGTGCTGTAGCATCACAGCTCACAGCAACTTCCAAATCCTGGGCTTAGGCAATTCTCTTGCCTCAACCTCCCAAGAAGCTGGGACCATAGGTGCCGCCACAACACCCGGCTATTTTTGTTGCAGTTTGGCTGGGGCCGGGTTTGAACTCGCCACTCTTGGTATATGGGGCTGGTGCCCTACCCACTGAGCCACAGGCACCACCCAAGATCCTACTTCTTAACTACTGTCATCTTTCAGAATTACACAGCTCTCACCTGGAATTAATGTATTATGTCACTTTGCATCTTCTCAGATGGTTCTTCATTTAGGGCCACGCTTTTACTCTCAAATACTTAATACTCTTATCTTCAACATTTAACACTGGATGCTGACAACCCAATATCCTCAAAGTCACAAAGATCTCGGGGAGGCTATTTTTTTTTCCTGTTTTGCTCCAGAATATCAAAGACCAAACTCCAAAGCCCTGAGCTGTCTCTTTGTTTCTCAGGGTTGTGTACTTTCTTGTCAAGTGGTGCTAAGAACCCTCCAATGGGGCAAGAGAAGAATCTATTAGAACTTCTGTAATTTTTAACTTTCTATTTAAATAAGAAACTCGGCTTTACTCCTATTTGATAGATGGTCGATACTGGCTACTGTTCCGCTCCTTCAGGCTATGTGTCTGTCATTCACGTGTCACCAAGGCACACAGGTGCACAGGGTGCTCCTCTCAGAGGGCTTAACACTAGCATTCTTACTGGCCGATTCAGTTTCAAAATATTACAACACATTTGTAATTCATATGTGGAAGATAGTATCAGTGTTGTACAAACAATCCTTTAAGTAGAATCTTTGTGATACTTTGAAATGACATGGAGGTGACCGTGAATGTTTTTCATGCAGTATAGAAGTTTGCTGCTTATGGAAACGTAATTAAATGTTTTTCTTTTAAATGCCCCCAAACGTTCCACAGTTGCTGACCTTTTCAGTTCTGACAAGCAGCTGTCAGAGTGTACCATTTTGCTGATAACTTTGAGGAAATAAACACTTCATCTTTCCCTCCAATATAAAGGTAATGCATTCAGAATGGCATGGAGAGATGGGGGAAAAAGGATGTCTGGAAATATTTTCATCATTATGTGATTTTGTTGCTGATAATGAGTAAGTGTGACACTTAAAAAATTTATATCTAAAAACTTTTAAAACTTGGAAACAGAATCCTCTACCAACTTAAAAATTCTCCAAATGAAGCATTTCAGAGAATTTTGACCCATTTGTTAAAAGACGTAAAATTTCAGCACCTTCCGATTAGTCACAAGGGCTGATTGACATCAGAAAAGACAGAAGCCAGCTAACTGAATTTCAACAATAGTCTTTGCATAATTGGTTCATGAAACTGAAAAAAGAAGCTGTCTTGATTTATTCAGCATAGCCAACAATGCGCTTTTTGGCATCGCTGTGTCTATATGAGGCGTACTTTGCAGTATGACAACCATTACTGCGAAGTATTGAAATAAGTTGAACCCTAGACCTTAGAACCTTGTATCACTAAGTGCTAAATACGTATATTTACAAATAATGAAGCCTAACTCATGCTCTTACCAGTACAATGATTTTCTTAATGACAGCAAAATGTTTTTTATCACTCATTAATAAAATAAAAAATAGGATGCTATTTTATCTTTATCTCATTTCTTTATTTTCTAATTTTCTGTATGTTTGATAATGCAAGATGTGAGTAAGAAGAACATATATATTATTTATAAATAAATATATGTGCCCGGCAGGTACGTGCTCAATAGAACTTTTTACCATGAGGTATACAATAAAAACCAGTTAGAAATCTCAGGCTATTGCAGTATGTAACTGGAAGCTTTGTAATAAATTAACTGCATCTCAATGTCTGATTTTCTCTTTCTTGTTATCTCCTAAAAGTGTCTTCTTTGTACTAAGAGTTTGTTGTTTAGAATCAGCTCAGAAGTTCTTTTTTTTTTTTTTTTAGAGACAGAGTCTCACTTTATTGCCCTCGGTAGAGTGCCCTGGCGTCACACAGCTCACAGCAACCTCCAACTCCTGGGCTTAGGCGATTCTCTTGCCTCAGCCTCCTGAGTAGCTGGGACTACAGGTGCCCACCACAACACCAGCTATTTTTCTGTTTTTGCAATTTGGCTGAGGCCGGGTTTGAACCCGCCACCTTTGGTATATGGGGCCGACGCCCTACTTGATGAGCTACAGGCGACGCCCAGCTCAGAAGTTCTTAAAGTTCACCATACACTGGGGTAGATAGAGGGAGTGTGGTCAGTTTTATTCTCAGCAGTTTATCCCATGCCTTCTAGATCTTTCT
Source organism: Perodicticus potto (assembly GCA_963574655.1). Lineage (NCBI taxonomy): Eukaryota > Metazoa > Chordata > Mammalia > Primates > Lorisidae > Perodicticus > Perodicticus potto. The sequence goes on from CAUYRH010173582.1 coordinate 27,415, forward strand.
AGATCTCAAATCCCCAATCCCCAAAGAGTTTCCATGGGAGTAGCCAGAGGAATTTGCCGTGTTGCTGATAAGAAATCCCCAGACAGGCAGACAGTGTTATGGAGACTGTGACCATTACAGGTCACAGGGAAGGGAAGCTTCTCGTACACATGTAAATACAGCCAGAAAGACTTTGGAGCTTGAGAGAAGTTTTCACAGATGGAAACCTGTCCGTCTAGGGTTTGTCTTGTTATGTCTCTCATTTCCCCTTCATTTCTCTTTTCTTTTTATTTCATTCCCATTTTTTTCCTTTATCCCATTCATTTTCTTTAATTTTTTTATATCCTTCTCACATTCCCTCTTATTTTTATCTCAATTTCTCGTCTCATTCTTCTCCACATTTACTTCCCCCTCTCTGAGTCTCTGAGGAGGGAAGGAGAGCTGAAATAAGGTCAAGCCAGTGTTTTTCAAACTGCTGGTCACGACACATTAGTGGGTCAAGAAATCAATTTAGCGGGTCACAAAATCAATTTAAAGGGTCATGACCAGAATTTTTTTTAATGGAATAGAATAAAATGGAATAGAATGGTGTCCATCAAACATCGTAAGGATAAGCAGTGTTTGTGAAACTACATATGTGCACGTATCTGTGCCCTGGGTTGCCAGTGTAAAACATACCTCTTGCCATGGGTTGTGGTCAGAATGTGAGCTGCTGGGCTAGGGAGGAGTGTATAGTGTGCTGCCAGCGCATTCATTTCAGTTTTGGACTTCCAACTCACATTTCAAGCTGCGCAAATGCCATCATCTGTCCCACTGCAGTTTTTATTTAAGTGATTTCTCAATTTCAACAGTTTGGCTTCAACAATTACTTGCTGACAGTTCAGTTATGGGAGCTGTGCAGTGGCGGAGAAGGCACTGGACGCAGGGTAAAGCCAAATGGATTCCAGTTCTTGACTTGGGAGGTCTTGACTTCCAAGTCACAGTTTTCTCATTTGTGGGCTTGATCAACACTTTGCAACCCTTACTATGTTGAGGCACGTGTGCAAAATGAATGTATTTGTCTTTGCGCAGCACCCTGGGGTGCTAGGGGACTCCCTAGGGGACCAAGCTCTGAGGGTGTTGTCTTCAGACATTTTCTAGGTGCCCAATGGCTGAAAGAGTTCCTTTGGCAGCACACTGATGTCCCCTCACAGTGTGCCTCCCCTCACCAGGTGGAAGTACTTCCGGGTGACAATTATACACCCTGTAGGCCCAGAAATCTTTGTCCCTGTATCTCTGTGCATAGGTTCCTATGCTGGGGACAGGTGTACAAGACAAACTCTATGCCCTCGAGAAGCGTACTATTTAGTGACTGTCACCACCACCCGCAGTTTGCAAGAGACACTGCATGGCACGGGGCCAGCTGAGTCATGTTCAACCTTCCTTTCCAGCAGCCTCTCCTTCCCTGCAGCCCTGATACTTGAAAGTTTCCTTTCTGTCTGTGGGAGATGTACACAACCCCGAGCGGCTTTCCAATCTTGGTATTTCTTAGTTATAGACATAAACCTGAGGCAAGTCAAGATGAGAGGGACAGACTCCAATGGTTCCCCAAATGCCAAATTCTGCTGCATTCACTGTGTGCACTGAAGGGGAGAAAACTAATTACTACCTTTCTAAAGAGCTGAGCATGGGTGGATGTGCCCTTGATAGTGGCCAGCAGAAATGCTTCTTACAAACCATTTTCCCTATGCAGCCTCGAGCGAGCCTCTCTCCTAGAGCCATTGCTGCCCTGAGGACCCCTGCTCCGGGCCATTAGCAAAGAGGCTGGTCATTATTAACTAGTTGGCATTGACTGATGACACGGAGGGGTTTTTTTGGCCACGCATGGGCTGATGGAAGGCACTTAGTTGACCCCTGGAATTTGGAGTTTATTCTGGCATGGAAACAAAGAAATAAATGAGAGAAATGAGCAGGAGACCCCTGTGGTTAGACACACTGGCTAGAGAGAGCGCAACAGCCTGCCCCTCCAACCCGGATCACCCCCACCAGAAGAGCCCCACCTCCCGGTCCCTTAGTTATTCCTCCCAGACTCTGGCACGGCTCCTTCTCAGGCTTGTGAGTTAAGAAGAGAGACTTCTTCCTTTCTCTGCTCTCTTAATCCTGGCACCCCAGGAAAAGGTAGCGTCCATGCCGCATCTTGTGTATTAAAGAAAATTCTGAAATTCAGGTTGTGTGTAAGAGAGCCATTCCTTATGAGTGTGTGTGACGTGTACCAGGGGAATCTTTCCAAAGAGATAATAACTCTTTCACATGTTATGCAGTTATTTCCTTACTCAGGTCATATATAATATTTGCACTTGCTATTTATTAAGTGATATCCTTTCAACTTAATAACCACTATTGTTCACCTACCAGAGGGTTTGACGAGTTGCAATCCAAATCCAGTCAGCCACCAGTTTTTTTAGAGATAAAGTTGTAGTAAAAACTACTGATGCCCATTCTCTTATGTATGGCTTGTGGCTGCTTTTACCCCAGTGGCAGAGTTGTGTAGTTGATACAGAGGCTGTATGGCCTCTGAAAAGTCTAAGATGTAACCCCTCTGGCCTTTTGTAGAAGATACTGTGATTTCTCTACAGTAGTGTTTAAACTCCAAGGTCAGGGAAGAAAAGGGCAGGACTGAAACAAGTCTGGGGCAGGCTTGTTGTCCTCAGGGAGGGCAGAAATTTATTTGGGAAAAGGACCTTACACATAAAGCAGAAGGTGCCAATAGTTGCCCATTTCCTAGGCAGCCACATGGTGTCTGTCCTCCCTCCTGGGCCTCTGCTTTCGTCCCGCCGTCTGTCCAGGACACCCTGTGACTCATCTCCCCATGGAAATCCTGCATGTGGCTTGGAACCCACGTTCCGGGTGACATCATCCTCACAGGCAACCCCGAGCCTACCTCTTCCCGCAGTGCAGAAACCGAAAGGGTCTCATGTTTGTCTTGTAGCAACCACAGGGGCTGAAAGGTGATTTGTACTCAGTAAACGTTTGGTGCATTTAGATGAATCTTCACATTGATGGGGGAGATGGGAGACATTTATATGAAACAACATCCTCTTCACCAGTTAAAAAAAAAAAAAAAGATCCCAAAACAGAGCCTGGATCAAACTCGTGAGATCGAACTTCCCCCATCTCACCTCAGTCAAAGACCTTGGTTTTGGCTTTGAGCCAAAGTGCCAAGGCTCTCTGAAATAATTAAGCCTTCCTGGTAATTGAGTTCTAAGCCAGTCACTGTTTTTGAAAAATATTCATGCAAAAATGTTTTCCTTGTAGGGATAAAGGGGTCAAGTGACTTCTTCCTCTCCTGCTGTCTCACATACATCTCTTAAATCCCACCACCACACAAAAGGAAATTTTTTTAAAAAATCAAAATGTGAACAATAATTTTATGTGACAGGAGTATTTATATGGCTTGTGTCCCCATGATGAATCCATCCAGGGCTCAGCACCTCCCCCACGTGCCAATTCATAAATCAGAAAATGCTATTACCCACTGGCCATAAAGACAGGGCCCACCCCCAGCACAGAGGACTCATTTCAGAGGCAGAAATGAGTTCAGAAAATCCACCTGGCTATCTAGAGGGAGGAAAAATGTCTTTTCCTTAATAAATAATCAGTGTTTTCTTCTTTAATCCCTTTTCCCCTAGAAATACGTAGAATTTGCGGCACAGATCTTTGCCGTTCCACAGAAATAATCATAACAGGGTGGACTAGATTGAAGTGGGGCAGAAGGCAGGAGCGGAAACACAGGGAAGCCAGCAGATTTCCTGGGAAATCTTTCCTATTAGCTTAAATGCAGTTCATGGATAAACAGCTTAGAGACAATCTAGGGAGAGTCCTCCTTTCTGGGCATTCCTCCTACAAGCACCCACCAAGGACAGGCAGGGAGCCAAGGGGAACGGCAGGGAAGGAGGCACGGATGGCTGAAAGACTGGGAGAAGTGTGGGAGGGAGTCTCTGGATTTGTTTGTGATTCCACTAATGTCATCCTCATAGACTTCATTTTTCATCTCAACGGATGCATTTAGAATGGGGAGCGGACAGAAAGGAAGTTCAAAGAGAAGAAAGGAGGGGAGAGAGTGAGAGGGCAGTGACGGGGAAACTCTTCTGGAGGTATGGTCAAACTGGGTGTGAGGCACACGGAATACCTCTGTATTATCTTTGTAACTTCCTATGGTTCTATAATCATGTCAAAAGAAAAACTGTAAAAAAAAATTTAAAGGTAAAATCAAAGTATAAAAATGTAGAAAAGGAAAATGTAAAAATGACACCACAATAATAATGGTAGAGAAGATGCATCACTGGATACAAAAAATCAATGGGAAAGACTTCGAAGACACACAGGGTCTTTGCAGTCTCACAGTGTTTAACCAGGATTTCGATTAAGTGCAAAGGGGACAATAATAACTTTACTGTGGAGAAACCTGGTAGAAACATTAAGCAAATGACCAAGGTTAACCCATAAGTATACGACCTATCAATACTATGAAACCCTTGATAGGAGGCACTGAGAAGGATATAATACCACTTTGGTGGGATTCTTGCCAAAAATTCATTCTAATCATGTAAAACTCTCAGACAACCCAAATTGACAGACATTCTGCAAAGTAATTGATGAGTAATTATCAAAAGCCTCAAAGTCATGACCTAGTACAATTCAGAGGTAATGAAGGAGGTGTAACAACTAAATGGAATGTGGGACCCTGGAAAATAAGAGAAAATTAAGTAGAAGAACTGGTGAAATTAGAATAAGGCCTAGAGTTTAGCTGATAGTATTTTACCAATGCTAATTTCCTGGTTTTGGTCATAGAACATGGTTAACTATGCTCTTAACATTAGTGAAATCTAGGTGAAGGTAATATGTGTACTACTTTTGCAACTTCTTTGTTAGTCTAAAATTAGTTCAAAATAAATTTGCCTTAAAATTGAAAAAAATATGCAATAGTGCGATTATTATAAAAATCTTTCTGTCACTACAAAAGCTCTTTTGTGCTTTCTTGCAATTAGTCTTCTCTCCTTATCTTCAGTCCCTGGAAATCACTGACCTGCAGTCTGTCATCATAGTTTTGCCTTTTCTAGCATTTCATGAAAATGGAATCATACGACACATAGCCTTTTGTGTCTGACTTCTTTTATTCCACACAGTGCTTTTAAGAGTCATCAATGTTGATGCTCCTTTTCATTGATGAGTAGAAGTCAATGATATGGGCTCCCATTCACCCATTCACCAATTAAATGATATTTGGGCTATTTCCGCTTTTGGATGAGTGTAAATACAGCTCCTCTAAATACACTCAGATGAGTTTTTCCATGACCATAAGTTTCCATTTCCTCAGGTGGGACTTCTGGACTCTAATTGCTGCTTTAAGTCTCTTCTGTTCTGTAAGGTCTGGAGCCTGCCTCTTCCCGTGTTGGGCCTTTGTAGGCAGGTGAGAGCTGGAGTTACAGAGTTCTCCCATTTTATAGATGTGCAAAGGCAAGCCAATGTCTCATAGCAAGTCTCAGAGAGCACCGTAGCCATCAGCTTCCCTAATCACACATTCTCTCTGCTGTTTGCCTCTAAGCCTTAATTTCTATGCAGCATGACACTACACCAAAAGCTAACTCAGTTTTACTCATCAACATAGCTTTCTTTATATCCCAGAACCAAGGTAAGAGGAGAAATTGAGAAGCACATATTTGAGTTCAGTTAGCAAAGCTGGGTGCAATTCTCAAGGCTGAAATAGACTGTGATGTGATCATACTGGAGACAAGGTGACAAGAGTTGTATTTCTGTGTGTGTGGATATATATGCTCAAAGCCAATGAGGGATGAATTTTCATTTGAACTTACCATATTATATTTTCTCCCAATTTTAGGTTCTAATACTTCTCTGTTCAGCAATTTCAAAAACACAGACATCACAGTTCATGAAGATGTGAACTATGTTGATCTTACTCCCTTTTGCCGTTTACACAGCCTGAATATCACTCAATGCAGACAAATACATTCATTAAGTCATTCATTTGATGAGTACCTACTAGATACCACTATAGGCAAGAGAGTTATAGAGTTAAGTAAAACTTAGCTGTTCCTTCAATCCATTCATGATTATGAAAGCCAGCATGCAAAGTTGTAAGTGACCATTTCATGAGTTGAGTGGAACAATATAAGTAAATACAGTGTAGAGATATAACATGGATGAGTGATGAAGAAAATTCTGAAGGAAGCCACATATGAGTTGGGTTTGAAGAATAAATAGGAATTTGCTGAGGGAACCAGAAAGAAAAAAAGACCTTTCAGGCAGAAGGAACAGCAGGCAAAGTCACAGAAGACTGAAACATTATTATGTCTTAAGGGAAGTTATAAGGAGTTTAATGTTGTTGCCGTATAAATTAAGACAGAAAATTGGTGAAGACTGAAGAGTTGGGCAAAGATTGTATCATGCTGTGTCCTAATCACTGTTCTAACACAAACAGACCTTGGATTTTACTCTGTAAACAATAGAGAGATATAGACTTTTTAAAAGTAGGGGTGAAGCAATAAAAGACTTGCTATCCAGGCAGTGCCTATGGCTCAAAGGAGTAGGGCACTGGCCCCATATGCCGGATGTGGCAGGTTCAAACCCAACAGATCACTCTAATGGCAAAAGAGTTTACAGATGAAAAATAGGAAACCCAGAGCTAGGGAGACCAAGTAAGAAGTTTTTGTGATCATTGTTCCAGGGACTTATTTATTCCTCACAGCAGTGCTAAAAAGTAGTTAATTTTATTTCCATTTTACAGATGAAAAACCAAGATGTTCATAATTCACTTGAGGTCACCCAGCTGGTAAAGGATAAAGCTGTGATTTTGATAGCTCCATCAGGTGAGGCTGGAGGAAATAAAGGAGATTGAGATGATTCCTAGAATTCTTGGCCTTTAGAAATTAGTTGTATGGTGATGACACTCACTCAAATATGAAAAAAAAATAGAAGGAAAGTCCTTCTAAATCCTCATGTGTTTCCCCCTCTTTGTAACAAATACTTCTACCTGCACTCTGATTCTAGCTCTTCCAAGATGCAAGGGATTTTCTGTCCATATTTTTTAATCTTCTATTTCTCTCTGTCATTTGGTTTTTTCACCTCCATCTTCAATAAAATTCAAGTTTTGGGTTTTTGTTTTCTTTTTTTTTTTTGTCTTTTAAACTATAGCCCTGTTTCTTCTTTTTACCATCAAATACTCTTGAGTCTGTGGTTTAGATGTTCTACTTTGAATTTTTCACCTCTAACTTTTCCCTAAATCCTCTGCGATTTAGTTTCTCCAATGAAACTAAGCTATTAAAAAGGTAACCTGTAACTTCCTTTTGCCCAAATTCCATGGTCTCTGTATACTTCTCATCCTCTTTGACCTCTGTTTGATGGTTACATCCACCACATCATGGCAGTGATATTGACCATTTTAAAAATGAGTACAGCAATAGATGTCTATACCAAACAGTCACCTTAGCCTCTGAAAACATTGCTTTCCTAGATTTCCCAAGTAAACTGATGTACAATCCGTCACTGTAGGGAACATTATCTAATAGGTTTCTTTTTTTTTTCTTCCAACTGACTAAAATGTTCTTGTTTCTCCATATGTTTATTTGGTGTCTTCGGTAGCAAGCACAAAGTTTTAATGTGATAGTCTTATTTTTTAGATACCAAAGTGAGTGAACTGGTGTATCAAGTAAAATGGGCCATGATAGAATAGGATAAGTTTCGAAATTTCAGGAACACATAATATTTTATTCTCATTCACTTCAATTTTACTATAGGTTTATCACATCTTCATGGAGAATTCTTTCCAAGTGGCAACCTGGGGATTTAGTCTGATTCCCTTTTGTGCCTCTGTTATCTCAGACAGGGAACCAAGAGAACTAGATGCTGCTTGGCAAAGAGAGAGCTGAATCATTACACACTGACTCTTAAGTCCTTTGGTGCAGCAGTTAAATATATGACTTCTGCTCACATACCATTGGCCAGAACTAGTAATACGGCCTCCCATAACTGCAAGGGGGTGGGCATTTCAGGTTCTTTATGCTTAGGAAGAATACAAGAGCTAGATATGAGCAAGCACGACTCATCTCCACTGTACTGGAAATGTTCAGAAAACATTTTTGAGGGGAAGAGTTCTTTTATCTGTACACTGGTCATAGATGGTTGAGCAGCAACTCTACTTACAACCAGGAGAAAACATTGGTTCACATTGTGAAGGCACTTTATATGGTAAAATTCTTTGGTTCTGTATTTCAGCACCAGAAGTTGAGGACAGCTCCCCCCATTATAAATATTGTACCTCTGCCTGGAGGGCAGGTTTACTAACAATACTGATTTCCTGAATTTTCATACAGATATATACAGTATCAAATATTGCAGTTAAAATTCTTCTCGCTCCCATTTATCCATCCCACAGATTTGGGCAATTTCTTTAATGAGCATGTATAAAACATCAAAATGCCATCCTTTTTAAGTGTTTGGTTGACATGTCCATCGGAATTTTAAGGAACAACCTTTACTCTCTCCACTCATAAGACTGAACTTCCTTTCACCCTAATGAAACTACCAAGTAATTTTGGAATATGGGGAAAGTCTGGCTCTAGCCCCCAGGGGATATATTGAATAATTTGTTTCTTGCTGACCTTCATTGGTCTATAATTTTTAGATTTTCTAATCTATCATCTGCGAATGTGTTCCTCTCCCCTGGTTCTTATTTGGAAACCATTCACATGATACATGTGACTTAAGGAGTGACAGGCACAAAAAATTACTGATAAAAGAAATTCACATGTGGCAGTTCATTCCATGTGTGGTATGGAAATTAATAAGCATTTATTTTGTGTCAAGGTAAAAAACAAAGCTGCAAGTAGGGATATGTTTTTGTTTCTCTGTATATCCATATCTCTTTACATACAGTGTTTTCTCTCCAAATAAGAGTTTAGAAAGATGAGTTCACCTCTTATAAACCTGAGGGTGAACAGAATGGATTCTGAGCTTGCTGGTGTTCTCGATTATTCTCGTCAACCCTCAAGCACATTTCTTTGTGATTTCCCAAGAGCAGTGGGGGCCTCAGCACTGACTTTCCATAATGTGCTAAAGACAGCTCCTTCTACCCTCGGCAAGACTCCCCATTGGCCTCATTCCTTTCTCTTCTCTCCAGCCATAGAAATATCAGAAATCCCAGCAGTGTCTCCCTATCCACACAAACCTGGCAGCCTCTCAGGGAAAAGAACAACAAAATACAGCCGCTCTCTCAGAGAAAAAAACAAACTAAACTAAAACCACCAGAGGGACATGTTTTTGGACAGGCAACAGTTGGCAAGAAAAATGTCATTTTCTGGCAGAAAAAAAAATAAATGTATTGGAGCCACATCACTGGGTCAGCTTTTTGTTATTTCTACAGTAGAACAGAATCTGCACCTTCAGATCTTTCTGGCTTTTTCAGACATGCCTAACCTGTCATCAGAACACTACACAGTTCTGAAACAGAGCTGACGGAGTGTTTCATTCTACTCCAGGCATGACAAACAGAATTCTTCAACTTTCTTCCCTTCTGTAATGTTTACTCACCAGTACCGGTCAGCACATCTGGACACATTCCAAAAATTAAGACTATAAGCTAATAGAATAATAATACCTTGGATTTATATTAGCCCCCTCCTTAGAAGTACTCCAAGTGCTTTGCCAACTGAGACTCCCACCAGCCCTAAATGAAGGCTGCCCCCTCCCACTATAAGTAGGACAATTGAAACATCAATAAAAGTGCCTCAGTGGTAACATAATATTCATTTCCCTCCATCACATATTCACTGGGAAGACCGGGAGCTAACATGCCAGAAACATACTTCAATTGATGGAGGAAGCAACAAATGCCATTCAAGAGAAGAGGGTTGAGATCTGTCCTCCGTGGACAGATCCTGCCTCCATCTGGAGGCACCAGCTATCAGAGATCTCGAGTGGAAGTAGATTACTCCATGGACACCTGTGTTGTTCATTTGAGGCCAAAGCATGAGACATTTGGCTTTTTCTTTTAGCAGCCATGGGATGATTCCCTCAGCTCCTAAGTAAATGAGTCCCATGTCTCTCCTACAAGCTACACTTCAACTAGCTATACTTCAGGTCATTTTTTATAAGAATTGTGTGATCAGATACAGGAACCAAACATAGTTTCAAACTCATGATGAAGCTGGATGAGGGGGGAAAAAAAACTACAGAGAGTGGGCTGGGAGCTTGTATCATATTTGAGACTGTAGGAAGTGAGGCAGAGAGGGAGACTCCTGGTGGGTCCATGGGGCTGTATGTTTCCCTCTCTGATACTTTGCATAGGAGCTAGGGGCAAGCAGGAAGTAGTTTTACCTGCAAAGATACATCATCCAATGTATTTTCCTGCATAATAAATTTCTTTCCCAAGAGACCAAAGCAATCAGACAGGCTAAGGAGCTCCATGCCAGCCCTGGTGTATCTCAAGGTCCTGCAAACCATGGAGTGGCACTAGAGACTGGCAAGTTCATAAATTATCCTCCCAGTCGATTGCATTTTTAATCAGGGTGTGCACCATAATCACTAATGGCACTTGCTTACAGGATGAAGCCCCAGTATTTATCTTGTTTTAATTATATTAGAAAGCAGTGATATTCAATTAACTAACTAATCAAGCAAGCCAATCAATATGGGTCCTGGCAGGATTCTCTATTGCCTGGCTCCTTGTTCTGGGTGGCAGTCCGAACATTAAAGTGAGACAAAGGTAACTTTCGGTCGCCGGGGCCCTGTTGTGGAGAAGTCAGCAGGAGCAAGGAAGCCAGAATTCAGTTTTCCAATGTGGGCAGAAACCCCATGTGTTCTTTCCTTTGCCATATTATGGTGATGATTTGCAGCAGCCTCCTAGTGGGTTAAGGTGTTATTTGCTCTACAATGTATATTTGTTTTCCAAGTGCATGTAAACAGCCATTTTTCCCATTCTGAGGACTGGAGGGCTGAGAACCCAAATCATATAACAAGCCAATGGTAGAGCTCTAAATATTGAGCAGACCTGACCATGAGATATTGGCATGATGGTCCCAAAGACTGTCAGGCGGTTCCTTCCTCCATCAAGTAGCTTAGCAGAAGTGGGACCACCCTGGAAAGCCTCTACCAGGGACATCTTGGACATATGGTGTGTGTTTAGTATTGCAAATAGCTGGGACACATCTGAGTCAAGGCCAGAGCTGCTCTTGGGGTGAGGGCTCTGTGAGCCAGGCACACCCCTTGCCCCATTCACATGTGTCAAGGGACACCTGCCTTTGAGACTGTGTCATTGATTGTCTGAGGCTGAGGAGTAGTTGGTGGCCAGAGAGGAGCATGTCCCTCTTGGGCTGTGCTCACTATCCCCTCATCTTCATCAGACTCTTCCGATAGATAGACTTACCTGGACACAAACACTCATGGAGCAATCTCATGTCCCAAGGTGAGGTGATAATGAAATTTTCTCAGGGTTGCCCAGTTATCTGGTTATTTGTCCTCACTTATGAGGCAAGAGCCAGCGTGGAACTGGCTCATGTGTACTCCTTGCCCGGATAGTTACATTGTTCATCAGACCCCCAAGCCTTGTGATGGTTTCAGGATTTCTCATCCTTCATAAAGCTGCAGATTTCAACTAGAACCTTTGTAGATAGTCTTCTAGATGTGGATGGCCTTTAAAAAGGAGAAAATACCCAGAGAAAATGGGATTCCAGGATGCCAACCTCATTAGCTCACAATTGCCTAGTGGGCAGCATGGCCCATCCAGGAGCATAATCCCCTCAAAGCAAAGTTGGGTTGTTGCAAAGGGGAAGTAAGTCTATTTGATCATTAAAGATTGCACTCTATTAATGTCTTTTCAAATGCATCAAAGTCTTCAAGGCATCCTTGGAAGGAAATCAGAAATCACTTGGTGGAGCCCGAAGGTTGATGCTTATGCAGGAGGTCAGCAAGCATGTTACTGATAAGGAAGAACCACCTGAGTCCTTAAGTCCCTGCCCTCCTGTCAGCAGCTGACTCCCTGTAACTTTAGGTGAGCAAAGAATCAAAACCTGTTTGCTGGAATATTGTCATCAGCACCCAAGTGAGTCTATAAAAAAAGTGAGACATTTCACACAGAGATAGATGAAAAGGAAAAGAATCGTAAGACTGGTATCATTTCCAAACATTTGATGAGTTTCAATTCATTAAGAGCTTTGCAGGCTTGTTAATTTAATAAGAGCAAATGGGGCCCTGATGTCAGACAACAATCAGTAATTTGAAGGGGGCAAAAAAGAATTAGAGGTAAAACAATCATTACCTGGCACAATGTTTAATCAAGAAACTCTAGGAACTTTCAACTTCACAGTAACGTTTTAAAAGGTTGGAGATTTCAAATGTGTGTGGTCTTTGACTCTACCAGGCAGGCTGGAAAAATGGACATAGTTGTAATAATTGATTGTAATGGATTTTAAATGTCTAACTCCCCACTCCACTGCATACACACAGCCATACACATACACACTCTCCCCAAACCTTTCTTTATCTCGAGCTAGACTTAGTTTGGGTCCTGTCCAGTGGATACAGGAAAACAAGGCTTTATCATGAGTGTGATGTCTACTGAGCCACACCTTCACACTGAGTGCAGTTGGTCTTGGCTTAGAGTCATGTGAGACCTCCTCTTTTATTTTATTTTAATAATTTTATTAAATCATAAATGTGTACATTAGTGCAATCATGGGGCACAATGTGCTGACTTCATATACAATCTGAAATATTTTCATCGAACTGTTAAACATAGCCCTCATGGTATTTTCTTAATCACTATATGAAGACATTGATATTCTACATTTAGTAAGTTTCACCAGTACCCCAAGATGCACCGTAGGTGTGATCCCACCAATTTCTCCCTCCACCCATTCTCCCCCCTACCCTACCCTCCCTCACCCTTTTCCCCATATTCTTGTGCTATAATTGGGTTCCAGCCTTCATATGAAAGCTATAAATTAGCTTCATATTAGGGCTGAGTACATTAGATACTTTTTCTTCCATTCTTGAGAAACTTTACTAAGAAGAATGTGTTCCAGCTCCATCCATGTAAACATGAAAGAGGTAAAGTCTCCATCTTTCTTTAAGGCTGCATAATATTCCATGGTATACATGTACCACAATTTAT
>CAUYRH010173583.1:0-68199 GCA_963574655.1 Perodicticus potto
GCTGTGTTTCTTCCAAGAAGCCCTGGTCAATCTTCAAGTTAGGGAACTAAAGAGAAGCAATGGCTCCAAGGAGAATGGGGGTTATAAGCCACATGAGCTTTAAAATGTCCAGAGTATTAATGATTTTAGGTGAACAGATAAAAGTGATCTCTGAAAGAGTATATGCCTAAAGAATAGGCTCCTAACTAGCTCCTAGCAGCACGGATTTTTTAGCCATTTTACCATGAGTTTATCTCATATTAGAGAATTAATTTAATTTCTATTTGCATTATTTTAAAATAATATCTTATTATCCAACTAATTAAAGAAGAAGAAACGGCTCGGCACCTGTAGCTCAAGCAGCTAAGGTGCCAGCCACATACACCAAAGCTGGTGAGTTCTAATCCAGCCTGGGCCTACCAAACAACAATGACAACTACAACCAAAAAATAGCTGGCCATTGTGGTGGGTGCCTGTAGTCCCAGCTACTTGAGAGGCTGAGGCAAGAGAATCACTTAAGCCCAGGAGTTGGAGGTTGCTATGAGCTGTGATGCCACAGCACTCTACCCACAGCAATAGCTTGAGGCTCTGTCTCAAAAAAATAAAGAAAGAAAGAAAGAAAGAAAGAAAGAAAGAAAGAAAGAAAGAAAGAAAGAAAGAAAGAAAGAAAGAAAATGAATATTGGTGATTTCAGTCAATTATAGGTGGGGAAAATGAAGCCTTGCCTGGTTGCTACAAATAGCTTGCATTGGTCAGGTGCAGCAGTTCACACCTGTAATCCCAGCGTTTTGGGAGTTTAAGGTGGGAGGATGGCTTGAGCCCAGGAGTTTGAGGTTCAGTGTGCAATGGTCACACCACAGCCTTCCAGCCTGGTGACAGAGTGACACCCTATTTCTAAAAAAAAGAAAAAAGTTTGCACAAAATGGATGTATCCCGTGTATCACACCTCCAGGTATCTCTCTCGAGGGGCCAGATTTTGTTGCTTTTTTTGTATTGTTCTTCATGGCTTTCCTTTGACTGTGTGGGACCTGTAGACACACATAATTTGATTTAAAAAAATTACAAAAACATGGCTCTGTCATGACCTGAACCACCAAAATTGGGAGGCTCTGAGCCTCCCCTCTTTCTTCCTCTAGTTTGTTCCCTAGACGAAACCTTGAGTGGATGCATCAACCAATTACACATCTGATGTCATATATTTGGTACAAAGGAGGCTTGGAAACTGTCCATTGGATTGAAGGTATTCACAATTCTGGAATAAGTTCACATACGGGGAAGATCATCAAACGATTAAGGGCAGTTCTGCATGACAGATATCCTCCCATCAAGATGACCAAATAATGATTATTCCACTAATAAATAAGAGGAAGTTGGTAGAAGCTGATGGAAGAGTAAAAAAGGTTTACTCTCAGAGTCTGAAGTGTGAGAAGAACGTCGCTACAAAAAATTCAGCAGACGATTGGACACGGAGAGCCGGGGATCTTAAAGCTTGAGTTACTGATTTGGGAATCATTTATGAAGAGAGCAGCTAAGTACAGAGAACTTATGGGCAGAACATAAGGATGGGGGGGAGAACACAGACTGAGGCCTGACCCCTTTTGGAGCAGAGAGGAGAGAAAAGCAGCCTGCCGAAGAAAGGAGGAGGGATGTCAGTGGGATGGGAGAAATGGACAAATGCAGCATCATAAAGTGAAGATGAGCCAACTTCATAATCTCTGGGGTCCAATACAAAACCAAAAGGCAAATCCCTTCGTCCAACAATTAGTAAGTGCATATTTTTAAAAAGCAACAACAGAGTATTAAACCAGGCATGGGGTCCTTATTTAGGGCTCAGTGCAAATAATCACCTAGGCTGTACACCTATGAGGGAGGCCCTGAAGCTAAGAAGTTAAAGAAAGGGAATACCAAGGAGGATGATATTTGAGACCAGGCTGTCAAATTTGATTATTTTGAGATCATAGTCATCTTCCAGAGAGTAGGGTAGGGACAAAATTCAGATCATGAGAGGTTAACGGGTTGGTTGATTGGTTGGGGAAGAAAGTGTAGATTGAAAAAAAGTTAGGAGTTTGGAGAGAGATGGCCTAGCAGTTCAGAGGACAGTTGGGTTAATGTACAGCTGTTTTCAAATAGAATAGACACAGGCATGTTTTTTGGCTTGGATGAAAAACAGGAGAGACTGAAGATGTAAGCAAGGGGACTAGGTGACGGCATGAGAGTTGGAAACGGCAAAGATGTGATTAACAATAGCAGTGGAGAGATGTTTTAACAATAGCAGTAATGCAAGAGGGAGGGGCATGAAGATAAAAAGAAATCAGGAGATCAGGGAGATGTCAAACACAGCTCCGAGAAAGATTAACATGTATCATCACAGAGCTTTTCCGTTTTTCAAGACTTTTTATCTTATTTATTAAACTCAATGGCGTCAGCATTAAGCATGGAAATGGATTAATTTATGAAAATAACGTGTGTGTGTGGTGTATCACTTTAGAAAGCATTCTTATTGTAGTGTGAAGAATCAGGGATTTATTAGAATTAACTATCCTCTGAATGTTCTCTGATGAGGCGAATTACATCCTAGCCTTCTCTTATCTTGTTTAGAAAAATGCTCGCAAAATGAGTTCTTTGAGTGTCTTATCCCTGTATTACTTGTGTTTATTTTTCTGTACTTAATTAATTCCATTACAATGTGAAACATTTCAGACATTCCCCCCGGAAAAAATTTATTCTTTCTATAGAAATCAATCATAATTGTTTTCATTTTCACAGGAAAAACAAATTTCCTTGAGGGGTTTTGAATTGTAAGTTACAAGAAATAAAGAAACACTTGTCTAAAAATTTAAAGAACACTTTAAAAGTTCCCCTAAGTTTTTTTTGTTCAAAAAGGCAAAAACAAAGCCAGGTGTGGTTGCTATTACCTGTGATCCCAGCACGTTAGGAGGCTGGGATGACACGATCACTTGAGGCCAGCAGTTTGAGACCAACCTGGGCAACATAGTGAGACCTCATCTCTGTAAAACAAAAAGGCAAAAACTTTTGATGTTTTAAAGATCTAAGACTGTAAGTGAGCAGAAAGGAGGGATTGATGTGTAGTTAAGCATGACAAGATTTTAGAATGGTCAGTTATTAACTTCTAATTTGTGTGAAAGAGACTTTCAAAACTTTCCCTTTCTGAAACTAGTAATTAAATCATTACTGCGAATGTGGCCACGAAGGGGTGAGCATTTAATAAAAAAGATAATGGAAAAGACTCTACACCCTAAATGCACATCTGACGAAAAGCAGCAACAAAGGAACTCACTCTGAATCCACAAAAAAAATTAGACAACCCATTTCAACTAAAAACAAACCAACTCTTTTGACAAAGAACGAAAATAGAGGAAGATTGTATTACTTAACTCATAAATATACACACATAACTCTCTCTTAAAGTACAGAAATGGTCCAATCTATAATAAAATGAAATTTGGTCAATTATGGATTAATTTATGACACTAAGTAAGAACATTTGCGTTTGGGAGGGGGTGTTCTATTTTGAAAATGGAACACTTCATTAGTCTGGAATCTGAAAGATAAGTAAGGAGGATATTTGAGATAGAACTTTGCCTCGGAGATCTGTACCCATCCTGGCAGGAACATTCTTGTGCCTGTGTCACTCTCAGAGGACAGGGTTTAACCCTTTTAGGCTAAACTGCTTTGTCCCATGGATAGCATAACTTCCTCATAGGAAGTACTTAGTTTCCAAAAAATGGCAAAAAGAGCGGATATTCTTGGAAATCTATGGATTAAAATGCTTCCCGTCTCTGTCCAATCTTTTTAAAATCCTTGTAAAGTGTACATAGTCCTTTTCTTTTTAACATAGTTCTTTTTAAGGACTGATTCAACCCCAAATACTTGAGAGTATGATCTTCTATTTGCAGTGGCTAAAATAACACACACTTTGCCAATGGTTGAACAAATAGAATCTTACTGTTACAGTTCATCTTTACATCTTTTTGAGAATACGGGTACATACAAAAACTCTGATAAATCCTGAGAACCAAATGCAGAGATTCTCAACCTATACTTATTAACATGCAAACTCTTAGGCACCCACCCAACATACCCCAGAGTTCAGGAGTTTAGGGTGCTTTTGTTTTTTTCCTTTTAACTGCCCCAGGAATTTAGATAAGGTGGTCTGGGGACTACAACTTATAAAACATTGATGTAAACTTTTTAAAGAAATAAAATGATTCAGTAAAATTTAACCTTTATATGTTGTATCTGGCAAACAATTCTTTATGCCAAGTTTGAGGCAATTATTAACCATATCTTATTTGACAGGAAAGTGACTTTTTAAAAATTAATAGACTTTTTTGAACAGTTTTACATTTACATTGAAAACAAGTAGAAAGTACAGAGAACCCATAAACCCCCTTTATCCCTCACCCTCAGTGTTCCCCATTTGTAACATATTGGCATTAATGTAGTACATTTGTTGCAATTGGTGAGACTTTTGAAATGATATGCTAGGTTGCCCAATACATCAGTGGCTAGGCAGACTCTGGGAATGAGGCCACACCCATACTCTCTCTTGAACAAGCTCCCAGGCAATTTCTCCTGCAGAGATGCTGTGTGCAGATTAATACCATAATGACTGTAATTGTTCTGCTCTAGGATCTGATCACAAGTGGCAGCAGGACTCATTTGACTAAGCGCTTTGGTTGGTGCCTGGGGTCGTTGGTATTTATCCTGACTCCATCTTTACTTTCTTTGTAACCTTGCACACATTAAATCTCTCAGATTTAATGCCTGAGAGACTTAAGTGTGTAAGCCTGGGAAAGAGAACAATAACAATGCATAATATTAACTAATTTATACCTCGACTCTTTCCAAAGGGAAGTGGGATGGGGGCAAGTTACAAATATATTTGAATTTTCACATAAAGATTACAGAGGGGATTTCCACTTGTTCATTTGTGCTCTGAGATAGCTTAGAAACTCAAATTCTAAAGCACAGTTCCTTCCCCTAAGGATCTTCTATTCCAACTGTGGATGGGAAGGACATCAAGAAAAAGTCTCTTATTAACATAGTACAGTTTTCTCAACAGTCTAAAATAAACCCCAAAGAGTGGGCATACAACCCAGTAGGTAGGTGGAGCTTGGAATAGGGCATCCCTGGGAAGGGCCCACCCCCCCCCACCAACCACCACACCCCACCACCACCACCACCACCACAAATGTGACTTTCCTAGCTGAGGTTGAGTGGCAGTTGGCAAATCCCGGAGAGGGAGCGTCTCAAACCTTTGCGGCCAAGAACCAGTACAATCTGCCGGGTACCAAAATGCTGTGGTGCCAGGTATGACTCATCACGTGAGTCTAACAAGATTCAAACTGGTTTATACTCTGTTCAAAGAGCCTACCAATCATGTGCTTGATGTCGTAGCATTGCTAAACAGCTACAAAAGTCTCTAAACTTTGCTCTTCATTTCGTACTTGTTACATACAGGCTTCATTTAGTTTAGTATTGGGCCAGGTACCATTTGAGGGACACAGGGAAGCCTGGTAGAAAAGCTCGCCGGATGGAATCCCAGTCTAAGTTCTAACGAGATTCCCTGGACCCAGTACCAGGGGGTTTGATCATTCATCTGTCTTAACGCCATCTGCCATCTCCACTTTCTTGAGGTTTAGGAAGAAGGTTACATTTTTAAAGGTGCTATTGTCCATCTCCCCTTACAGTTTACAAAACTACATTTCCCCGACGTTAGGAAAACGTCTTTTAACTTGACAGCAAGAGAGAAACTCGACATGGGAAGGCAGCTTCCAGAATTCTGATTAGCCTCTGTTTTCGGCTTTGATCTGGCCCCGCAGAGCCGGCAGCTCTGCGGACCGCGCTTCGTTCCCCGGCATCGCTCGTCCGCGGAGCTGCATTAATGAGATCGGTGTTGAGCCGGTTCCAGGGTCGGCTAAACATCAAAAGCAACAAAGAATCCCCTCACCCTTCCCCGCAAGTGACTATTTAGTCTCTATCAACAGAAGAAAGAGTCAAGTCCTCCACCCGAGCCTCGGAGGGGAGGCGAGGAAACCCGGGGAGGTGCGCTGTTCGCTACAGCCAGCCGGTTCCCCAGCCCCCTGCAACCTGAGCGGCATAGTGGGCGGGGCCTGGGTGGAAGGCGGGGGCGGGGCCAGACGGTGTGGCCGCGCAGGGCAGGGCCGGCTGAGGGGGTGAGCTCCTGGGGGCGGGGCTAGGGCTGTGGGTGGGCGTGGCCTCACTCCTGGCTGGGCGTGCCCAGGCGTGTGGGCGGGGCTGTACGCCGGTCTGAGAGTCTCTGCGGGCTTGGGCTGACTGATCCGCGGCGCGGGACTCCTGGCTGCGCTCGCGCGGGGAGAGCGACTGGATCCGGTTTGCTTTGTGGCCGGCTCTCCCCCTGCCACCTCCGCGTGGCTCCGGACGGATCGCAGAGGTGGGGTGGCGCGCCCACTAGCTCCCCGCCGCCCTCCCCCAGCCTGGGGAAAGAATGTGCCACCAGCTGTTCTCCGCTCGGGAGCGCTTCGCCCGTAAGTGAGGAACTTGGAGGAAGAAGAGACAAAGGCTGCAGTTGGGACGGACGAGTTAGAGAGTTGGGTTTGGGCAAACAAAAGGTGAGAAAGAAAAGACAGGATCGGGCGATGGCAGCGGGGCAGCCCCACGGGCTCGAGTTCCTGGGAGTCGCGCCGTGACACGCACGGTTTCCCTGGACCTGCGGCTGCGCTGACTTCCGCGAGCTGGGAGCCGGACTCGGCAAGTTGGGGAGTGCTTCGGAACAATGGATAACTTCTTCCCCGAGGTGAGTGCGCTTTCGGCTCCGACCCGGCGTGCCGAGCCCGGCGACGGAGGGTGGGCTCTGCGGGTCGCGCCGCGAGCACGGGGTACCTTTCCAGACTACGCTCGAGAGCGCCAGACTTTCAGGGAGTCGCCTGAAATCAGCCCCTCACTCTTCACCACCCCCAGTGTGATGAGTAAGCCCAGGCAGGTTTTGTTTTGTCCCGCGCTCGCACTTTGCTCCGCGAGGTGGGGAGGCGCGTTTCCTCTTGCGTGGGTGGCAGGGCTCGGGGCGCCCTCCCTGCACACCTCGCCAGGTGAGGCGGCGGGCGCCGGGGCTGGGCCCGGGGAGGGCAGCCTGCCCGTCTGCCCGGGTGCAGGAAGCTCTACGAAATGTTCGACAAGGACGTGCCTTTCTCCAAGAAAGGTCTGGTCTAGTATTTCCTTTGCAAAACCTGCGAGCTTCCTGTGCAGGGGTTCAAATGCTTCCAGAGGAGACGGCTTAATGAAGTGTGAGCAGGGGAGGCTAGGCTTTCATCAGTCACTGTTTGCTCTGCCTGCTGGACCTTGGAGTCATTCATAAGTGCTCTTTTAGGGTTTGGGATAATTGCAGAGCATGGTATCAAAAGACCGTGTATTTGTGCTGGGTTTTGGCCTATTTTGATTTCGAGTTTAAAGAAAATTCGTTTAGGGCAAACTGATTGTTTTAGAAGATGAAAGTGATGTCCTCTTTACGTTCCTGGAGGGCGGGACACTGAAACTTGATTTGAGAGCTCTCCCCTCCACCACCCCCCCACTCCCCACCCCCCCGTATGGAGAGTTGCTGTGGTTTCTTGGCTCCCTTTCCTTTCTTGGTTGTGTTTATTTAATAAATTGTGTTTAAGTTTGAGGTTTGAAGTGGCTCAAAGTAAACTTAGTTGACTGGAGAGAGTCTGATGGCACTTCGTTGAGAGCCAGGGAATGTTTTGTGAATCCAGAATGGTCTTGGAGTCTTCCAGCTGATCAGAGGGTGAGGCTTTGCCTCTGTGTTAGCTAACTTGTTTTATCTGCTTTAATTGGGTGTAATATTTCAAGTAATTCTGCTTTATGGAGGCTCACATACTGTATTGTCAGACAACTATTTGTAATAGCAAAGGAATAAATATGCTGGGTGTAATTGCAATATGCAGTTTTTCAAAATGGTGTTTGAGATGTGATGTCCACATTCATTATGGAAGAGTGGAAAGGAATTAATCATCCATCAAGATATTATTGTATTTCCCTATAAAATATATATCTACATATATATTGTGAGATGTTGCCATTTTCCAATTCGTAAAGCTTTGTTTTGGTTCCTGTAAGAAGGTACCAGAACCTTTTGCAAGAGTTGCAAGTTGTCTAACGGTAAAGGACCTTTGGGCTGCAGTGTGTTCCAGTGTTTAGGAAAGGGGAGGTTTTGCCTCTAGGGCAATAATTCTTAACTTTGTTTTTGTTTGCTTTTGTGTTCTGGGTCTGTTTGAAAAACCTGAGGAAAATGTTAAATTTGTATTCAGTCTATTGAGGGTCCCAGACCTACTGAAGTGTGAACGTCACAGGGGTCCGCGGCCTCCCTGGTGGGAAGAACTCTGCCCCCTAGTGCAAGTGGGAGGGAACTTCAGGATAACGTCCTGGGTTTGCAGTGTCCTGACCTCCTTTCCCTTTGGACTGTGAAGTCTCTCTTCCTCCCACCCCCTTGCACTATAGTGTAGTTTAGAAGACCTGGTTGTTGGATTTTACTTCAGTGATGACCATTAACGATCATCTACTCTAGCCTCTTTGTTTTGTAGGCAAAGAATCTTAACCCAAGGATGTTGGTTAAGTCATTTGCCCACTGTTGAAGAAATAGTTACTAAATTCAGATCCTTTTCCTTTGCTGCAGATGACTTTGATATTCCGGGGAAATTTTAATTTAAGATTATATTTCTAATTTTGTTATGTATTTATATTACAATATTAATTTTCTAATCAGCTTTCAAAGTTCCACCCTTAAACATTATCACTTTGAACTGGAAGGAGGCAAAACCAGCCAGAGAGGCCAAACTGTTGTATTAATTGGAGACACACTCCCCTCTCCTTTCCTCTAATATCTTATCATAGAGCATCCTTTTGTCCATTGAATACAATATTGAAATGTTCTGTTAGAATAGAAACAGTGAGTGTGGAAGTGATATATTCCCAAGGACAGTGAGATTGTAGGGGCTTCTTATCACCAAGCAGTATCCTGTTGTTCTTTGCTGAGTGTTCCCTTTGTGATTTAGGGATAATGACTTGTTGCACAACAATTTGAAGCCCATGCTAACAGGTAGGGAGGAAAGTACTGAATGAGATGCATGTTATTAGCTCTATCCCTGAATAGCCGAATGCTAAGGAGATAGAAGTGACTTGGAAAGAGCAATTGCTATTTAGAGCTAGACTACGGTTTCTCAAACTGGGCACCATTGCCAGATGATTTTTTGTTGTGAGCGGCTGTCTCATGCATTGTAGGATATTGAACAACATCTCTCATGAGATGCTTCCCACCCCCCCAGTTTGTGACAACCCCAAATGTTTAAAGTTTACAGACATTGTCAAAAGAACCAGGGGAGCGAAATCACGCCCAGTTGAGACCCACTGTGAAAGACCCTGGTAGCAGTTGCCTTGTGGTATTAATTCCTGTGTTTGTTGCAGACACCACCTTCTTGTCTGCGCTTGTCTGTTTTAAATAGGATCTCTCTCACTGCTGGCCTGCGGGAAGCTTGGTAGGCTTGTGCCAGTCAGCTGACAACTGCTGACTTCAAAATGTTCTCCAGGATTGGAGAAACTGACGTGCCAAACTCCCCAGTTTCAGTATCTGCATTGTCTTCATTAGACTTCTGTGGCTTCTGTTGAGTTGATTGTGTGTGCACTTTGGGGAAACTTATTTTTTCAGTATTTCTAAGTTAAAAAGTTTACTTTAAGGGCTAGGCCCAGTGGCTCACGCCTGTAATCCTAGCATTTTGGGAGGCTGAGGCTAGTGGATTGCCTGAGCTCACAGGTTCAAGACCAGCCTGAGCCAGAGCAAGATCCTCTCTTTAAAAAATAGCTGGGCATTGTGGTGGGCACCTGTAGTCCCAGCTACTTGGGAGGCTGAGGCAAGAGAATCACTTGAGCCCAAGAGTTTGAGGTTGCTGTGAGCTATGATGCCACCGCACTCTACCGAGGGCGACAGAGTGAGACTCAGTCTCCAAAAAACATAGTTTACTTTAGATGGAAGTTAAGTTTAGCTATTTCTGTTACCAGAAGCAATTTTTAAAAAAGTAAACTTTTCTGTTTGGCTCAATCGCAGAATGGTAAGATCACTGGGCAAACTTGTTGATGTTTTGAAGTGGATATTCTTTCTATATACCAAGGGCCAATGAGTACAATGCCTAGAATGCTGTAGTGGCCATTAAGTACCAAGTGACTTTTTCATTTTCCATTTGGCCTTAGGTATGGCACAATGGCTGTTTAAGCACACAATCTTTTTTGAGGATTATTAGTAAGACATAAACACCTTTGATTTTCAGAATAAATATGTGAAATATACCCAAATAAGATGCAAACACAAATTAGAAAACAGGTATTAATGTTTAAAGGATAAATCGCCAGTGGAAAATATTCCAGATATACCTATTACTTACAGCCTGATTCACTTTGGGTTGGAACTAACTGAAGTCTACAGATATTAATATCTGCTTCTTCCACTTAATTGAGAAGGGACCTTGGTTTCTGGAGTTGTTCAAATAGCTTTTTTTTTCCTTTTTTTTTTTTTTTGAGATGGAGTCTCACTCTGTTGCCCAGGCTAGAGTGCCATGGCATTAGCCTAGCGCACAGCAATCCCAAACTCTTGGGTTTGGGAGTAGCTGGACTATAGGCCCCGCCAAAATGCCTGGCTAATTTTTCTATTTTTAGTAGAGATGGTCTTGTTCTTGCTCAGGCTGGTCTTGAAGGATCCTCCTGTCTCAGCCTCCTTAGAGTGCTGGGATTACAGGCGTGAGCCACCATGCTCTCAACTCAAATAGCCTTTTAAACAAGAAAGAGAATTTCCAATTCTATTTTTCTCCCCATCTTGTAGAATATATATTTTTTGTTTGTGATTTATTGGTATTTCTTTTCTTTTCTTTTTTTTGGAAAAAAACTGAGGAATTTTTATCTGGGGAAGCCCCCTCCAATCAGTGTGTAAAGGGGCGTGGCAGAGGACTTCCTTGTCCCACCAAATCCTAAGGGCAACACGGTTGTACAGTCATTATCAGGAAATTAGCTGAATCCCGTTTACTTTTCTCACAATCAAGCTTTAGTGCCTTGCCTGTTCTGTATACTTCAAAAAGATATCTATTGTCAAGTACTTGGTGTTTTGCCCCTGCCACGTGGGGGACGGCAAAGCTGGCGAGCAGGTGCTTCAGGACAGTTGTAACTAGCAGAGGGGGAAGAGCTCCCTGGCCAGGGCGGGCAGGGAAGGACTGCTTCTTCCCATAGCAGGTGGCCTTCTGTTCTCGCAGAATCAGGAGCAGGCCCTCTGGGGCAGGGCCTTTACTGTTTAACCAGAGCGGTGCGGGAGACAGCAGAGTGTTCGCTTTCCCAGCTCCACTGGCTCTAAGTGGCTTCACCTTTGAGGACATGAACCTTGAACATGCACTCTGCTGTCGTGACTGACAGGACACAGAGGACCTTATTACCAATGAGTTTCAATATTTTGGATTCAGAGAAACTGACATGTGACGTTTTTCATGTCACTAATTTGTAGAGGACTTTCAAGAACGAGCCACCGGTGAAATCTCTATTAAGCTTTGCTCCTTGCCTAGTTGCCCATGGGCTGAGTGAAAAGTGCCTCATCTTAGCAGAAAAGCGTGGCTCCCCCCACCCCCTGTGGCATAGCAGCCAGGTTATCTGACCTTCCTGGGCTTTTAGTTCTCTGGTCATAAATGAGGATGAGAGCGTCTACCTTGCATACTTATCACAGAATTTAAGATAAAATTTACAGAGCACTTGGCGCATGGAAGGTGAGTAATAATAAAAGGCTGGTTTTGATAACTGTACTTACAAGTTAAGACTGAGTGGCCTCTGATGGTGAATGAAATACCAGTACTTGTGGGTACAGGGAAATCTCCACCTTAAAGCTGTTCTCTGGTATTGTTTCCCATGCTGGACTGCGTGTATTTGCTCTCTTTTTTCTAGTTTATGCACTTCTGGCAGATTTTGTATTTCCAGAATTCTGTCTGAAACATGTTCTTACTGCTTTTAAAATCTAGCTCGCATTCCTTAGTCTGGTTTGCAGGCCCTCCTGATCTCGAAGCTCCTTCTTTATTCTTTCCCGGCACGTGATCCCACTCCACAGGTTCTGTTACCCAGTTCTGCCCGGTCCTTTGTGCACGTGGTCCTCGCTGCCGACCGGGTGTCCCACCTGTCTGGCTCCTTTTTGCAACCGTCTCTGACAGGTCTAGTTCATGGTGACCCCTGTTCTCTTGCCTTGCTCTCTCAGGGTCTTGTTAGAGGAGTTCACCGTTGTTAGCTAGATGCTTTACCCGCTGTACGAACCTCTGCCCCACTTTTCAGATGAGTAAATTGAGCCGCGAGAGGTTAAATAGGTCACTTATTAAAAAATCTTATCACCTTGTTTGCATCGAAAGGTCCTGAAGGTTGAGATTCAATCCTTGTATAGCAATTATTTCCCTCAAAGCACAGATTCTTTTGGGGGGGGGAAGGAAAAATGCTTCCAACCTTGATTATGAAGCATTTTACAGTTCTTTGAAGGCAATAACAAATAGGGCTGGTGTTTATTGGGTATGGTCAGCCATTCGTGTTTGTGGATTCTGCATTGGTTTATTCAACCGACCATAGATTGAAAATATTTGGACAAAAATTCCATCTCTACTGAACAGGTACAGAATTTTTCGACAGATTTTGATATCTGTGGGAGGTTTTAGAACTAATTTCCCATAAATAAGTGGGACAACTATACTTACAATGTGCCTTGCTAAGCATTCTACATTTAATAACTCATTTAACCCATTTAACAACCCTATGAGTAAGGCTCTGTAATTATAAGCACTTCATAGACGAAGAAAGCAAGGCTCAGAGAGGTTAAGTGACTGGCTTGATGTTGCACAGCTAGAAAATGATAATCAGGATTTGAACCTAGACAAGCTGTCTCCAGAGCCATGACAAGTTCTTCACTGCCCTGCTTTGCTGTCTTCCTGGCATCATTTGTCTTAAACTTGCATCATCTTTTCTAGGCTCTTTGATGGGGTGTCCTATACAGTAGGCATTTTATAAATGATTTTCAAGTTGAAAACGGCGTAAGAGTTTGGGAAAACAAGTTGTTCATGCCCCAGGAACACTGAAAACCCATCAGGAAAATGTTAATCTGCCTTTGAACATGTCCCTAATTTGTATTTGGTTTCTAAAGGTAGTGGCCCCAATCTCATGACAACACTAGGAAGATTTACATAATAGGGCACTTAGAAAACTGTATTTCTGAGAAGTGTTTATTTTACTAAAAGACAAGGTAGGACTCTCCAATTCAATCGATTATTGGTGTACTCTTTGAGGTGCCCTGATAGCATCTTCCCTTTCGATTCTGACCGCTTTGCCAGTTTCTTCATATCGGTTGTGTTTGTCAGTTTACTAATGCTCATGAAGCGATCACGACAGCACATTGGATTGTTTCTCAAGGAGCATTTTTTGAACGAAACATTTCGCTGCCTTGCTAAGAGAAAATGTGTCTGCCAGACCTAATTGAACATCTCATGTCACGTGACACCGTGTCATCTGACTGCCAGTTACAGGAAAGCGTGTTAAGAGTTCTTGGGGCAAAGCTAGGACACGTCTGTTGACATATAGCCAGGGCAAGGGAGTGTCATGTGGAAGTCATATAGCAAATAGCTCTTCCTTCACCCAGGATTCCATATCTGCTCTTAAGGATAAAAATGTCCTCTGTACAAAAGCATTTAAATTGTGGCAATTTAAAAAATGACATACTTATGTTACAAAGGAAAAGGCAGGCAAGGTTGAATTTTTGTGCTTTAGGGTAGGGACCTTTACTATCTGTTGATGTTTTGAGGGTCAAGATAAGACAAGATATGGGGATGTTGGGTTATAATGGGGTTTTTTTTTTTAGTGGGTTTTTTACCCAATATTGAGTCCCAAAATAATTTCATCATTTTTAAGAATGTCTTTGCTTTGTTTGGGGAGCAATCAGTTAATGTGGCATGTGAGTCAATTACTATGTGAGTTATATGGGTACTTTGTAGAGGGAGGTGGAATGACTTCTATGACTATTCTGTGCTCATCAGATCTACTTTGTTAAAATTCTGTTGAAAAGAAGTTCATCCAAGCGATTATGTGCTCATTTCTGGGGACACCATGAATAAATTTTTGCTTTTTATTAGCTTAGGCCCAGGACAAAGGTCCCAGGTCTCTAGGGCTAGCCCTGCCCATTCTTCCAGGGAATATATCATCAATTAGATGATAATTTTAGGTTGTTGCTAGAAAATAGCAGACAAACACATTTATACCTAGATCACTGCACGCGTGTTTCTTTCTTTCTTTTTTTTTTTTTTTTTGAGACAGGATCTCACTATGTTGCTCTTGGTAGAGTGCTGTGGCATCACAGCTCACAGCAACTTTTTAACTCTTGGGCTCAAACAATTCTCTTGCCTCAGCTTCCCAAGTAGCTGGGACCACGGTGCCCACCACAATGCCCAGCTATTTATTTGTTGCAGTTGTCATTGTTGTTTTAACAGGCTGGGGTCGAGTTTGAACCTGCCTGTCTTGGTGTATGTGACCAGTGCTCTAACCACTGAGCTATGAGAGCCAAGCCCACACGTTTATTTCTCGAGGATAAAATTTTTCCAGGAGCAGAAATGTTTGATCAAAGAGTTTGCAGATGTTGGGGTTATTTGGTGGCAGTTTTATCAGAATTGTCAGAGCAGCTTGTAGTGGGCACAGCCGAGAAACCCCGTCATGATTTTTTTATGATTGCAGGGATTTTGTAACTTCTTGTTAGAATCTTAATGAAATGCGTTAGGTTACTAGGTATGTATTTAGAATTGAGAGTGTTCTTGTTTTAAATACAAAGTTCTTGATAAACAGATTTACTGTATTTTTTCAGTATATTTTTCTGTGTATTCTTAAATTCATTTTTTCTCTCTTTAATCCTGAATATTCTGGGTATTCTGTCGATGAGCCAGTGATATTTGCATGAGAAATAACAATATGTACTCCCTAATATATTTTCCATAAATCTATTTTGATTGTCCATATTTTAGCAGAATCACTAGCTGGATGGTTATAGTGAAGAATTTCACAGTAATTTATGTTTTATGGGCAGTAATGCCAAAGGGAAAAACCTTTCTTGAGTCATTGTGGTTCTTAGCATGTTCTTTTATTCATTTAAGGCCTGCTTTTCTAAGGCAAGATAGTAGTTGCTTATCAATAAAATGTATCTAGCAATATTTAGATTCAAAAATAAAGGATAATTATGTGTGATAGATTATTGGTTGTAAGAATTGCTACACAATATTTTAATTTCATTATGCAAAGTAAGTATCCCTAATTAGAAAATCTGAAATTTGAAATGCTCCAAAATCTGAAACTTTAAAAAAAAATTTACTTTTTATTGACATGTATATTAGATGTATATATTTTCAGGGTACATGTGATGACTTGATCTAGTTGTGTAACCAAATCTGGGTAAGTGGGATATCCATCACCTTGAATATCGGGGCAGCACCTTAAGTGTCAGAACAGCTTGTAGAGGGTACAGTGGAGATGCCCTTGTCCTGACTGCTTTATAATCCCAGGGAGCTTGTAACTTCTTATTAGAATCTTAATGAAGTGCATTGATTAGCAGAGGAAGTTAGCTTGTGGCACTAGATTTACATTTCCACTTTTAGGTCTTCTGTGAGCCAGAGTGGAGAAGAAAGGCAATTTCTTTCTGTTAGTTATGAGCAAGGCTGTTGATTCATATATTCGCCCCCCCTGCCCCTAGCCTGTCCGTCCCAGCATGGTTAGGGATGTTCCCTTAAGACCAAAGCTCATGCAAGGGGCGAGGCTGTACATTGCCTGGGGAACCATTGGCTATGTAGTTGGAGAATTGTTTGCATAGGATTAAAAAATTTTTTTTATTTCTTTGCATTATAGTATCCTTGTGAGTTAACTCTGGGCAACAACAGTTGGCATATGGTTGCTATTCTAACCAGGGAGATTTAAGTAACACACTACCGTATTAGGGTGTTTATGTAGGGGGTAAGCATGTCTTTAAAGCTTATTTATTAACCCCGGAAATGTGTCTATGAACTTTGAAATAGCAATGTTTACTATACCTTTGACAACGTATATACTGTTGTCATTTGATACAAGTTTGATTCTGTTTATTTCGACCTGCATTTTGTTCTTCGAATGCTGTGGCCCTGGGGTATTTACCCTCATGAAGGGTGAAGAAACTAGAACCTGCGAGGAGTCTGGGCAACAGACCGTCAGAAAAAAGCCCCAGTTCTCAAAACCCACCTGTGCACAAGGCCAAGCGAACTGCTCTCAGAAGCAAAACCGCACCCCAGCGCAGCCGTGTTGACACTTTGCTTACGCAGAGGGTCCTGAATAGGGGACCAGGCTGCTGTGGATGGCTCGGCCTCCTCTGTTGCCTGCGGCAGCTCCTAGTCCTGTCCGGAGGCCGCTGAACAAGTAGCCCATCACAAACCTTTTTTTAGACTGACAAAAACTTAAGCTGTTTCAACCTTCCCCCTTATACTCCATTTTTACTGATTTTTTTTATCTGACTTGGTGGCGGTGTTGGTGGGGGGTATTTGCTACCACAGGCTAGATTCTCTTACCCCATTATCTGGTTCCAGTAGGAGGTCAGAGCTAGGGGCCAGATGTGCAGTCCACTGGTAGTTTTCTGCCTCTGGTTTTTGAATGTGGGGGTGTGTGGCCTCTTTTAAGTCTTGTCAGCCTCTGCACCCTTGACATTGTCAGCTTGGTCAGTCTCTGTAGTGGGAGGGGATGGGCTGCCCTGTGTGTTGTGCAATTTTGAGCAGCATCTCTGGCCTCTGATCACAGCCCCCTACTCACTGGCTCTGACAACCACATGTCTTCAGACGTGGCCAGATACTTGCTAGGACCTTCCTCACCCTTCCTCATCTCTACTCTTCCCTAATATGTGTCCCACATTATTGGGGACACCACATTTATCAGTGCGGAAGGTAAATTCTGTTAGTGCTCCAGACTCTGTCCATGAGGTTCGGGTTTTACAATCATTATTCAAGTCATGCGTTAAATTGTTCAGCCTAGTTAAAATATTCCCATCCAGCTGTACCCTCTGCCCTAAGGCGGTCTTTGGTCCCCCCTCTGGGACCCCTCACCGGACAAGTGCTCTTTGAAATCCTCTCCCTAGAGCATCAGAGAAGTATTTATTATGCTGAGTAATTAAACTGACAGTTGTTCTCCGGTAGAAAAAAGAAGGTCGTGTTCTCTCAGAAAGCTTTGGGAACGTGTCTAGGTAAGTCATGGCGACTGTCCTCCTGCCATGTATTTTGTATAGTTTTATTCTGGCATACTTCCCGGCCAAACTGCAAAGAAAAAAATAGCCGGGCGTTATGGCGAGCGTCTGTGGTCCCAGCTACTCGGGAGGCTGAGGCAGGAGAATTGCCTAAGCCCAGGAGTTGGAAGTTGCTGTGAGCTGTGTGACGCCATGGCACTCTATCGAGAGCTATAAAGTGAGACTCTGTCTCTACAAAAAAAAAAAAGAAAAATTAAAAAATATATATATAAATAGACTCCGCTGTTGCCCCAATAGTGCAGAGAGGTCCTTTCTGTGTCTCGGCCTCCCTAGTGGTGTATTTTACATAATAATAGGACAAATCAAAAACAGGATTGACATCAGTGCGGTCTACAGGTTCTATTTAAGTTTCACCAGTTTTGCTTGCATGCATTTTGCACGCGTGCACGTGTATTTCTCAATCTTATTACACATAACGGAGTCTCCTAACCGCCAGCATGGTCTCAATCCAGAACATTCCATGACCCACCCTCCCTATCTCCACAACTCACAGCTACTTCTTACCTGTTCTCTTCTGTAATTTTGTCATTTGAAAGAACTGTAAAAGTGGAACCAGTGTCCTTTGAGATCAGCTGTCCTCGCTCAGTGCCTTTGCCACCCAGTGGCGGTGTTGCACGGTGAAGTTTGCCGCTTCGCTTCGTGGCTGAGTACTGTTCCCTTGTTCAGGTATAGTTAGGATTCCTTGGCTGATGCCCAGTATCTTTCTGGGACTGACAATTACTTGCATAACGAGCAACTCTATTTTTGTCTCATGGCTGTTAAGAGCTCAATTCTCATAGCCCTCCTTGTTTACTCCTTGAAAATTTAAGTGCTGACATCAAGGAATGTTTTGATTTGTGACTCTTTTTCTGAAACAATTTGAGGTGATAGTCACATCAGGGTGCATTTGGACTTAATTAGCATCCTACCGACTGGCAGGTTCCTATGTCTTTACCTGAGAGGAAACGACTTTTGCACAGTGGGGCTCTTGTGCTTGAGGTCGTTTATGCTGTCTCGGCCCTGATTGGTTAGAGCCTCGTGACCTCGGCCCTGATTGGTTAGAGTCCCGTGACCAGTAGCCAGGCGAGCAAGTGGACATTGGAGTTTGCTACAGCCAAGACTTCTTAGGGTGCCAAACAAGGGTGCAACAAGATATTCCTTTTATTTATCAGTATCTTAGTGGGACCCAGTGCAAAGCGGATTTCCTTGTCGTAAGCCAAGACTTATAAGGACATCAAAAGTGGCTTTGATCTCTGGTTCCATCCAAGTTGCTGCAAATGACACTATTTCATTCTGTTTATGTCTGAGTAGTATGCCATGGGTATTTATAGGCCACATTTTCTTTACCCACGCTTGCTGGGCACTGAGCTGGATTCCACATCTTTGCATTTGTGAATTGTGCTGCGGTAAACATTGGAGTGCAGGTGTCTTTGGGATGAAATGACTTCATTTCCTTTGGGTATCTCAGGAATGGAAAAGTAGACACCGTACGTCCTCACTAAGTGGGAGCTGATGGATGGGCACGCATGAACAGAAAGTCATGTAAGGGGCACGAGAAACCAAGAGCACAGAGGGCAGAAGGCTGGGTCTGAGGTCAAAACAAGCCAGTTGGGTACGGTGAAGACTGCTCTAGCGACAGGCATACCCAGCACCCTGACTTAAGCATTTTCCAAGATGTCTGTGTGAAAATACGGCTGCACCTCTTAATTAATATTTTAAAACTTTAAAAAATGACTTTGCATAGTGGTGGCAGCAGCGAGGGGATCATCTTGGTAAAAGGTGTGACTAGGAAAACTAGACTATGCAAGAGACAATCTGTGCCCAAAGGCCAGTGTGTAAAGCGCAGGGCCACCCAGGTCCCTGGAACGGCCCCTCCCTGGGAAGGAGCCGCCACAGAACATGTGGATGAGACGCTCTGGGAGGTGCATGGGAGTCTTTCAGTGGCTTGGGCCTCAGTCTCGCCTGTGTGGGAGGAATGCGGAGGCCTGTGCAGAAGCCAGGGAAGGATTTTCTTTCTTTAAAGCCACGGGGGCTCTTTCTTAGCTCCCACTTCTTAGTGTTTTTGGCTATGTTCCTTAGGGAAAAAAGAGAGTTGCTTTTTTGGGCCAGGGCAAATAAAAACTACAACAAAACTTAGAGAGATGTGTCCCGTGCGAGAGAACTCTTAACTTTTTAAATTCCCCAGGTGAGGGCCTCTTGACCTTCCAGGGATGGGCTGTCTCCAACTATCCCAGTGCTGGGACTCTCTGTGACCTGTCCTCACCTCCTTGCCTGTTCTGAGCCAGCCTCCTAGTTCTGCCTCCATTAGACCCACCTCCCCATCTTGCTTCCTTTTCCCTTAGTAATTAAAGTCTAAGCCGAGGCTGATTCTGAGCCCCAGGGACACACCAGCTCTTCTGCTCGCACCACTAGGTTCTGTGTCAAAGTCATGGTAAAGGATTCCCCACACACTAATTTTCTTTCTCGAGAACTCCTGTTTTACGTGAAACATGTCTACTTTTCCTTTTTTTCCCACCAAGCATGTGTATAAAGTATGTCTCGTGTGCTAGCAACATGTAGGTCAGCTGTTCTCTCTCAGGAATTAAGGAGAGGTGGACTTCTTGTTTAAACTAGTTTGTATACTTATGATAAACCTAATATGTATTAGATTTAGCATTGGAATTTTGGGATTTCTGGCTGAGGCAGTCATAGCAGGTAGCTTGGGATATAAACTCTCTTACCAAGGCCTTTTTGCCTAGGGGTTTTTGCCTACATCTTGTAGGTACACGATTCTCTGTGAAGAAATGAATGGAGTCTTAGGCACTATTTTTGAGTTTTTTTTTTTTTTTTTTTTTTGCAGTTTTTCACTGAGGCTGGGTTTGAACCTGCCACCTCCAGTATATGAGGCCAGTGCCCTACTCCTTTGAGCCACAGGCGCCGCCCTTGTTTATATTTTTTTTAAAAGACAGAAGCAGCCTCCCGGTCTTTCCACACGCGCTTGCCTTATTAGGACAGGGTCATCAGAATACTGCTTTGTCAGTCCTAGGAACTGCATTTCCAAAAGATGTTCATTTTTTCAGGGTGGAAAGTAGGTATCAAGTACAACTTGAAGTCCAGGTGCAGACTGTAAATTCTGCCATTAATCTTTTTGGAGCTTGAAAACCAATGGAATTCATCAATGAGATGTTTCTCATGGTGTCTTAGCTTTTTCAGCTGTAATAGTTTCCTCCTTGTCTTTGGGCGGATCTGGTAGGTTAGTTTACTGCCTTTTACGTTCTCTTCGAAAAGGCCAGTTATCTTTTTTATAAAATATTTAAAAGATGGACTCTCCCATTGGTTTTAACATATGAATCTGAAGGAAAAGCATCTGATAAAATGTGCTTTTGGTTATGAGGTTTAGATTCTGCTGTGCAATAGTCTGAAGCATAAACAAGGCAGAGGTTCTTTGCACATGTTGTAGAAGGTAATTTCTGCAGCTGTCTTTTCACCCTAGTTATTATAATATTTTCTAGTGTTTTACTACAAAAAGTTAAAATGTGAGTCATCAGTTCTAAGAATAAAAATGGAAAGCAAGAACAGTTCTAGGTTTGTTTTGTTGGGCTGATGGATTGTGTGTAGTGATAAAATGTGCTTCTGAAATTGAAAAATCTCTTTCAAGGAGTTCACAGGGCTTTTTAGGGAAGTGTAACTTTATCTTCCTTCTCATGTTATCTTTGAGATTTCCAGTAAATTTCTTTTACTCTGAGTCACCTGAGTGAGGTGACTTTACCCAAGATCCACCATCAAAAGATAATACAACTTCGGTTGATGTGCCCTTTATGTCTCTCAAAATCTCCATTGTCACCTAAACCTCCGCCACATCCCTAACTGAATCTTCGGAGTTGGCGTGTCCTGAGAAATGGTGAAATGAGATACCCTCAGAATTAAGGCCCCTGTGGGGGTTTTCTTTTGCCTTGTTATGAAATGGTTGATGAAATTGAACAGATAGTCTCTCATGAAAAGCAGAATTTTGGAAGGGTATTTTAAGGGACAGATAGCTATCCTGTCTTTGTCATAACGCAGCTTAGGAAAATACTACCTTTTTTTTTACAAAAATGTTTAATTGTTGTATTTTAGCAGTACAAATTCAAGTCAGAAGTTTTTCAAGGGAAGGACAAATGGTGTGTACTTAGGATTTGATATAGTGTAGGATTTTGGCCACAGTTTGAGCAAATGGAACAGCCTTGTGGTGTAGCCATTGTGCCGTCCGTTCAGCTTCTGTGCACCTGCATTTTCATTTATCCATTTTTTATAATAACTTGTGTAAATTTGCGGAACACTTAGCATGGGCTGGGACTGTGTGGAATTTTTTACGTGAATTCATTTAATCTGTCCAGTAGTCCTTACTCGATTACCAGTTTCACCTCCATTTTACATATGAGAATACAGAGTTGGAGAGAAGGTAAGCAACTTGGCCAAGTTCAACTGGAGAGTGGTACAGCCAGGATACGGACCCCCAAAGGTCTGGCTCTAGGGAGCAGGTCTTCCTTGGGGAGGATGGCTGTGGTTCTTGGCGGTTTGTGAAGGCGAAGATTCTGTGTGGAAACTTCAGGAACATGGACGCGTTTCTTGGTACAGAGCAGAGTCATGTAATACAAGCCCTGGAGGAATTAACTATTTTTCACAGTGACTGGAATGAGGAATAGAAATGTTCCTATAATCAGAGAAAGCAAAAACACAGACCTTCTTATTTTTGTGAGAAAATAAGCAACTCAACATTCATCTTGAATGATTGGCAGTTAATAGGAATTCTGTTCTGGGAGAAAATTCAAAAGAAGAGTTTCAGTGAAATTTTTATGTTTCCGGGATGCACACATTGAATGCTAAGTCACATGGAATATCCTAAATCATTTTTCTGGACTTTGTCGTTTCTGGTAGACTCCAGATTCCCACGAAATGATGTTAAGAGAAAGTTGTTTGCTTTGGAATCTGTGCGCAGCTTATAAATCTGGCTTGCTATCTGAGAAGCTGACGCTTCTATCCCCCTCAAAGATGTAACCGACACGTAGCTGTCTAGTCACAGCTTTGGGCTTTTGAATTGTTCCTGCCTTCCTCACCCCAGAACAGATAAAAGTGCTGTTTCATTCAAGTTTAGTGATAAAAATTTTAAGAAGCCATTTTGGAAATCAACTTTCCTTCTACCTGTGTGAGATGTTTAAAAGGTGATGGACCATTTACATTTAAATCAACTTTCCGAAACTATAATTCAGTTAAAGTGGTGATACTTGATAGCTGCTAGTGTTTTCCATTTCTAAGGAGTACAGGTTTTTTAGTTTAAGAAGGAAATGGCTAGTGTGGTTAGATCAGCAGATGTAACCATATCTTTATTCTTTGCCATAAAGTATGTAGCCTGGATATTGTAAAGAGCTGGGTACCTCATTAGGGACAGGGTTAGAATGATGTTTTTTTTTTTTTTAAATTTCAGATTAATATGAGGGCACAGATGATTAGGTTACTGTGTTTCCATTTGTTAGGTAAAGTCCCCGTTGTACTTGTGCCCCACACCCAGGAGGTTTGCCGTGTACCCTTGCTTTGTGCCCATTAGGTAAGAACACACCTCTGCTCCTCCCTCCTTCTCTCTGACCCCTCCTCCCTTGTTCCCCCCTCCTGCCAACTTGAATTAAATTGAGTTTTTCTCTTATGTGGGCATGGATTAGTTAAGCTACTGGCTTCATAGTAGTATTGAATATATTGACTACTTGCTTTTCCATTCTTGTGATACTTTACTAAGGAGAGTGTGTACACTCAGGATGTATATACAAGAGCAGTTCTCCACGTGGGGCGCTTTTCCCTCCAAGGGAACATTTAGCACTATCTGGAGACATTTTTGGTGGTTACCACTGGCATGGGGAGGGCATGATTGGTATCTGGGATCTGCGAATAGGAGCCAAAGATGCTGTTAAACCGTCCTGATTGTACAGGGCAGCCCCCAAAGTAGAGATGGATCTGGTCCAAAATGTCGATAGCACCAAGGTTGAGAAATCCTGATATAGAAAACTGACTTGTCTCTATCAGAGTCTACCCTGTTGTATTTAGTTATTTTAATGCTCTGTGTTTTCTAAGTAAAATCGTTACTCCTAGAGTAACTTCCTGGAGTCTTCTTTAAGAGGTGTGTGTGAATGAAGCATTCATCTGATTTGTATTAATTTTACTATCTTTATTGTATTTAGCATAACTGAGTTATGTGTCTAGATCTGTAGCTGTGTCTTAGTGGCACTTATTCCAACATTGATTTCTGTGGCTTTAGTGAATCGTTGGGATAGAAAGTCATTTTTTTTTTTTTAAAGGTAGGCCTGCTTTTTGCATATGAAGTTTCACTTATCCTAAGAAGTAAAGGAATAGACAATAGAAACCTGATAGGTGTATTTCTGAGATGGAAGAAAAATAGAAAGCTAGCATTAGCAATCTTATCTTCTACTCTCTGGACCTCTTCATATCATTTGATGATTTGGTTAGTTACCAAATACTTAGGCATCCACCCTGATAATGCCAGAGGCAGCCTTTTTGAATGGAGTAAGTGAACCTTTACCAGCCTGCGCCACTCCTTCTCTTTTCTTTTCCTCTTCTCCCAGTTTTGATGAG
The DNA here is from genome assembly GCA_963574655.1 of Perodicticus potto. Lineage (NCBI taxonomy): Eukaryota > Metazoa > Chordata > Mammalia > Primates > Lorisidae > Perodicticus > Perodicticus potto. The sequence continues at coordinate 23,906 of CAUYRH010173583.1, forward strand.
TAAGTGTGTGATTTTTCTTTCTGCTTAATTTTCAGCAAGCGTGTTGTTTTCTTGCCAGACACAGTAATGATTCATTCTAAAAGCTTGGTAGGGGAAGTTGAATCAGCAGGCCAAACTCTTTATTTGCTGACAATAAATAGAAGTCTGCTTATCAGTTTTACTGCTCTCATCAGATCTTTAGGCTGGAGGAAAATGAAGTTGGATCACTTTAAAGTTCCTGGATTTAATCAGTGATTTAGGAGTGACTTCTTTTCATGTTTTTCCTTGGCTGTTTTCCCCTCCTAACAGGAGGAGGAAAAAAGAAAATAATTTAATCTGATTTGTATGGACTTCATGGCTTTTGGACATTGGAAGATGCTAAAAATAAGACATCTTTCTAGATGAAGTTTGGTGTCATGCATGCTTTGTTGATTGAGAAAAATTTAAATAGAAAGACTCCTTGGGACTCCAAATGGGGTACTTAATTTGTTAGATTAAGAGTCTGCACATTGTCCATTCATGGTGAAATTAATTTACTAAGTGGGTAATTTGTTGAGCATCTTCTGACCCTGATGTGGCAGAATTAAAGTCTCTAAAGATAAGTGAAGTTCATGGTAGAAATCTAGGCTTGATAGTTTGGTAATGAGGCCTCAGCAATAACATCTTTACCAAGGACTTAACACTCAGGGGGCCAAGTGATTCCACCTGCAAGAGATATGCCTCAAGTATTGATTCACCAGCTGTTAATTCAGATTAATGATAAGAAACGTGAGGATGGTGAGTGATTTCTTTGCACTGCCCATTAAAGACTGATGTTGATAGAATTCATTGTGATTCACTCTGCCATGGGGCCTCTGATGTGAGTCTAAGGCTGTCCCGGCAGATAGGAGGACTCCTACCTCTGCCATTTCTGAGCCGATGATGCCGCAGAGAGGGAGCCAAGGACACCAAGGAAACGTGATTAACTGATGGACCTTGGACGATCCCTCAGATTTATCTAGAAACTATAAACATTAAAACAGATAACAGCAACCATAATAGAGGACACCTTGTGAGCACTTACTTGGTGCCGTTTGCCGTACAAAATGAGCCCTCTTTATACAGACAGTATCTTGTCGACCCTTCTGCATGTTAGGAACCGTTGTTTATCTCGTGTAGAGTTGAATAACCTGTGGGTTAGAGAGGGTTCAGTACCTCTTGGAGACACACAACGAGACGGGACTCCACGTGTCTTGGCTTCTCTTGCACCTGTGTGTTCATTGATTCTCTCCCAAGTTGGTATCTCAAGAGCTTATCACAGCTCTCATGGGTAGGTGTCTTGTCTGTCCCAAGGACTGATGGCGCTTTTTATAAAATATTTGGACTTTTTCTAGCGCTGTATGATCCCACACTAGGCAGCAATTGTATTTCAAGGTTATTGTTGTGGCTTGGGTACCCATTTTAGGGTGTGTTTTGTCTAGAATTCTCTCAAATGGAGGACAGACATGTCTTGGGCTAGAAACTCATTCGTATACAAGCGAAAGAAAAATAGTGGTCTGCAGAATTAACGGTGACACAGATGGGCCACGTCAGTTTTGTTGGGCGTCACTGGTCTTAATGAGGGGATAGTTAGGGGATATACTAATTTGTTCTTCTAGTGACCACTATCTGATGGTATGGACCTGCCAATAATGGATATTAGGTTCTCATCAGGGACAGGGTCCTGCAAGCTTTGTCAGATGTTCAGCAGGAGCTCCAGAAGGGCCCGGGAAGGTTGTCACAGGTTGGAATCAGTGACAGAGAAGGAAGGCCCCGTGGCCGGCAGATGGGGTTAGCAGAGACGGCTCTCGGAGTGGGTGCCCTCATCCTGGCTGCCCACACAATCCTGCTTATTTGATAAAGCACCTTGGTCTGTACACAGCTTCCTATAGGACCTCTAGGAGGAAATGATAAGGTCTTTAATGCAGACAGAGTTGCTCTTTTTCCTTTGCTTTTCCAGACCCTCCTTGCCACCAAAGCTGATGTCCCCAGGTACCTGCTTCCAGGGAGGAGCCCAAGCTAGCTGAGTGTGTTGCCTTGTTTCCTGTCTGAACTGAAATCCTATAAAAGACACGGAGAGTAGGAACCCACGTGATCAAAGTCACCATTCCCTCTCCTGGTGCCTCTTGGCTCTCTCCTCCTGGTCGTTTGGGGCAACTATATCCCAACCTTCTCCCACCTCCATTCCACACCTCACATCCCACCGTAGTTCAGGCTCTGGCTTACCTTCTGTACCTGGAGTCCTCCTTTTTGCCAACCTTATTTCAGTACCTGTCTGTGTATCATAGTTTTAACTCTCCTGTTCTGACTCAAGATATTGTGGGTTCCTGGCCATGTCCACACCCCACATCACATATCTGTCCTTGCTCTGGCCACAGTGGTCACTGCCAAGGTTGACCCTGCTTCTGGACTGTCCCCTACTTTCTGCCTTCCCTGGCATTCTCAGCCTGGCCACCTCCATGGTTTGTGACCTGCCACCACCCTGGGGGGTCCTGGTGATGACATGTCTTTTCAGCCTCCTTGTTCAGCTTAACTATCATTGTGCAGATGCAGTTTTGTAAAAGATTGTTGCATTCACACACACAAAAAAGAAAGTTATTCTCCAATACCAGTGACACGGATTGTTTAGTCTTGAGTTTCAGACAGCCATACAAAGAGAAGCAGAAAATGGTAGTTTGCCACGTTCCCGAGAACCAGATTCGGAAGGCCTGGATTCCTTGCAGAGTAACCGAGTGTGCCCCTGTCTGCTTTATTGCTAGTCAAATAATACTTGACTGTTACTCAAGATGTAGATTTATCAATTTGCAAGAGTTTTAAGAGAAAGCTGATAGCAGTCTGTACTTTTTTTATGTCATGAGTTTTTAGCACCTTTGAATGCAGAGTATGAAAATGGTTTGTTTTATAACTGGGGCTAAAGAACTGATTTGTGTTGGTGTCCGATGTCAGTCACAAAAGAAGGCCAGAACTGTGAGAGAAATGTAAGCTCCTTTCTTGCTGAACGTCTTTAAAACCAAAGGGAAGATAGAATTGGCTTTTACTTTTTATTTTTTTGAGGAACAAACAGAATTTCCTTGCGTTCTGGTGTTCAGCTGGCAGGTGGCCAGAAAGAATGCCAATGGCTTAGGAATCATCCCAAACCAAACTAACGGAAAAAGTCTGACTTGTTGGAGGCTGAAATTCAATATCATGGAGGTGACACTGTGTGTGCCTGTGTGTTGGTGTGGGGGGGGGGCAGGGTAGTAGGTGAACAAAGTCTGGAAGCCTTACCCCTTGGCAGCTATAAATAGAATACTTACTCACTTGGGTGGCTAGGGTTTTATCCTGCCATTTGGTCAGAATTACAGAATGATTTAATATATTTAATATTATGTCCAAGACTGGCCTAAAAACACACTCATTTCCCTTCTGATTGGAGCCAAGTTTAATCAAGAGCACTGGTTGACAAGCCCATTAAATAACTGAAACTTCCCTTCGAAAGACTGCTTTGAATGGAGGCATTATGTACAAAATAATGCATTCCTAAAAACCAATATTGAGACCCAGACTATGTGAGACCTTGTGTAAAAGGTCACAGTGTGGCACTTGCAGAGTCTGACACTGTCACCTTTTACCCAGAGGAGTGAAACGAGTCAGGTTGTGGGCAATAGGGAGTGGAGGGGGTTGTGGTTAGCTGGACCTCACAGACCTTGGAGAGTTAGGGTTCGCTGTTGCCAGGCCTATTCTCACTTCTAAAGAGAAGCCAGAAATCTAGATTTCTATGAAAGGTTCCAATTCGTGAAATGTTGACAAATGACTCAATGATGTTTTGGTTTTCACGGAGCAGGCTAAACAAAATTTGGCTGGGCTGGAACTCTCCTTAGATAGTGAAGGAGTGCTGCTTCGTAACTTAGGAGCAAAGGAAGGGAGTGGAATGACTTTTATTTTCCTTTGGGTTAGTTTCGGTTAGTTTTAGCCTGCTTCCAAAAAATAAATCACTATAGTGTAAAGCTATTTCTAGAGGGTAGTAGCTACATTAAATTTCTGCACTTTTTTTGGTCCATTTCGTGTTTTGGCCCATTCTTTATGTCTCATTGGGTAATACAAATTGGGTAGAAATTGGACAATCTTGTCTTTTGAAGGGGAGTAGAAAATTTTATTTTTCTTTTGTAAAAGTTGACTCAGTTTCTTTGCAGAGCTGTGAGGTTTGGAAGACTGGATGTCATGCTAAGATTCTGTCCCAGCCTCATTGTGACTTAGCATTGTTTTAACAGCTGAGCGCCTCCCCCAAAGAGCGCCTCTGATTTAGTTATCATGGATTGGAAGTTCTAGAAGCAGAGTGCCTGGGCTTGAACCCTGCCTGAATGCACAGGTGTGTGGCCTTGGGGAAGCCACGTCACTATTCTGTGCTTCATGCTCCCACTTGCAAACTGGGTTTGATCCTAACTGTACCCACCCCATAGGGTTGACGGGCAATGAAAGAATACACGCATTTTAAAATGCTTACGTAACTGATGGACACGTAGTGAGTACAGGTTTCCTGTGTGTAAATGGAAAAACTGCACTTGATCTTCTGAGGCTACTTTCAGCTGTGACTTTTGACAATTTTATTTATTTTTTGAGGTGAGATTCACACAACATAAAATCGGCTATTTCCGAGTATACGATTCAGTGGCAGTCAGCCTATTACGTTGTCGTGCAGCCATTACCTCTAATTTCAAAACAGTTTTGTGGCCCCCAAATAAAACTTCATACCTATTCATCAGTCACTCCCCACTCGCTCCTCGTCCTGGCCCTGGGCAACTTCTGCTTAGCTTTCTTCTCTCTGAAATACTGGGTATTTCATATAATTGGACCCATACAGGGCTGGCCTGTGCTTGGCTGTTTTCACTCACCACCCTAACATCTGCAGGATTCACCTCCCTTGTGGCACACAGCGGCACTTACTTCCTTTTTGTGGTTGACTAGTATTCAGAGTTGGCTCTGATTTTATATAATGTGTGTGAGCATGCTGTAAAAAAATACTTATTTATCTATTTTATATATATATATATATATGGCAGTGCCCGTAGTTCAGTGGGTAGGGCGCTGGCCACACACACTGGTGCTGGCGGGTTTGAACCCAGCCGGCCTGACTGGCTAAAACAACAATGGCAACTGCAACAACAACAACAAAAATAGCCAGGCCTTGTGGCGGGCGCCTGTGGCCCCAGCTACTTGGGAGACTGAGGCAAGAGAATCGCTTGAGCTCAAGAGTTTGAGGTTGCTGTGAGCTATGGCTCCATGGCACTCTACCCAGAGTGACAGATTGAGACTGTCTCATTAAAAAAAAAAAAAAATATATATATATATATATATATACACACACACATATACACAGGCGGGCGCTATAAAAAAAAAATATATATATATGTATGTATATATAATGCACATATTTTTGTATTTGTTGATTTCCATCCAGAAGGCCCATCTTTAAAGCCTCTACTTTGTACCCCTATTTTCAGTGGGTTTACCTAACAAACTTATGTTAAATGGTTTATCCCGCCCCCACCTCCAAATACAACATTAGTAAAAGCAGCTTGCCAACCTTACCTTTACAAGCGTAGTGGTAAGCCTGGTCCCAAGAGGCTGAGGCTCGAGGTTCCGAGGAATAGCTTAGCTGGATGTGCACGCGTGTGAGTTCACACACACTGTCGCATGGCTCCTATGCTGACTGTGTTGTTCCCCTTCAGCATGTGCCAGTTGATAGGAAGGAACACACAGGTATCCTGCATAGAATACCTCACATTCAGAGGTGACTTTCTTGTTTGGGTTTTAAGTGGTTATCAGTGTTTCGCTTTTTTAATACAAGCAAGGTAAAGATAAATCTTCGTATTACATTTTCGAGAGAGATGTACAGCTGAGATAAAGGAAGTCGCGTGCGTGTGCGCTATACTCACCCTCCCTGCCTCCTCAGCAGCTAAGGTCTGGAAATGCCAAAGCGAAGGTCTCCTGCTGTCGGGGGGCTGTGAGGACCCCAGCCCTGCTGCGGGCTTTTCAGAATCCAAAGGCACTTTGACTCGGCCATCACAAAGAGGAAACCAAGCAGTAGCTGCAGAGCCGGTGCAAAAGGATGCAGTCAGGCAGCAGTGGCATTTCAACGGAGAAGTTAGTTTTTTTAAGTACACAGAGCACGTGTGACTTTATGAGCAGGTAGGACACAGCTGGGAGGCAGGAAGGGGTCTGTTCTCACCAATGAGAAAGGACCCTTACAGACTTTTCCCACTGCTCTCCCATTCTCAGCTTTGCTCCTCCTACTTCTAATGTTTATGCATTTGTTAACTCATGTTTATGCATTTCTTTCACCTAGGTTTCTTGATCAAGCTAACTGTGTGTTTTTCTTAACTAATTTCTCCTTTGGAAAGTCATTAAGATATTAATAGAGCACTGATGAGCCATGGGATGATGACTTTAAAAAGTTCCTCTCGATTAGTCCCTCTGTGGGGGTCTTAGGAGTTGAACCATCTCTGGATTTCAAAACTTTCTAACCACAATGCTGGCTGGTTCTGCTTTTGTAGAGCCCAGAACAGTCTGTCTCCCCTACCCTGCTCACGTGTAAGCTAAGGAATTACCCGTCACCTCTGTCTCAGGAATTGTCCACTTTTCTTTTCCTTCTTTCTCTGTTCCCTACCTGTCCCTGATACTCATTTCTTCCAAAATAGTTAATATTCAAAATGTAAACCATAAATATACTTAGCTTGCCTTTTTCCACGCCCAGTTGTGTATGCTGTGGGGTTTTTTTTTTTGACCGCGGCTGGGTTTGAACCCACCACCTCCAGCATATGGGGCCAGTGCCCTTCTCCTTTGAGCCACAGGTGCTGCCCCTGTGGGTTGTTTTTTTAAAGAGGAAGTGTGTGTCTCCTATGTAAATGTTGTAACAAAGTATTTTTTATATTGTCTGCATAATCCTTTGACTATGTGATTACTTGGAGCTCATTTCAGAGTGGATGAATTGTCCTAAAGCTTTCCGTTTTAGTTTTTTCTATTTTCAATAAATCACTATAAATGAAAATGTCATCCCTGGTGACCTGTTGATCGACAGACTTAACGATGCATGGCCTTTTCTGTGGGTCTTCTCTCAGTAGCTTTTGATGCTTTCTACTTAGTTTTTCTGAGCCTTTTTTTTTTTTTTTTTTTTTTTGTAGAGACAGAGTCTCACTTTCTCACCCTCTGTAGAGTGCTGTGTCGTCAAAGCTCACAGCAACCTCCAACTCCTGGGCTTAGGTGATTCCCTTGCCTCAGCCTCCCCAGTAGCTGGGACTACAGGCGCCTGCCGCAACGCCCGGGTATTTTTTTATTGCAGTTTGGCTGGGGCCGGTTTCGAACCCACCACACTTGGTATATGCGGCTACCCACTGAGCCTCAGGCGCCACCCTCTTCTGAGCCTTTGATGCTCCCTGTGATGACTCCACTTTTTTCTTTTCTTTTTTTTTTTAAATACATGTATTTTATTATTCTTCATTACATTATTCCCCCCACCCCACCCCTCTGTGGTAAGACAGAATTGATCTACAGAAAAGAATACAGAAAACACCAAAGCTCTTGGTAGAGGGAGAGATTTCAAGTGGGGAGAGAGAAGCTCTCTCAGTTCCTCTCCCGGTCTTTCCCCATCTCCTCCTCTAGGCCTCTAGCCTCAGGGTATATATAGGTGTATGGATTCCTTGGCCAGGAAACGAATGAATACCGTCCCTTCCGCCAGGGGCAAGGTGAATGAGTGTATCAGTGAATGGACACAGTCCATCCATGGAATTGAGGCCTAGGAAATTCACAAGAGACTCCACTCTTTTCTAGTTCCCTTTTGTTGCCTTGTTCTCCTGTCTCATGTGGGTGGCAATGTAGCCTAATTAAAGAGCAAGTGCCCTGGAATTGCTTCTGTTTTGAATCCTGGCTCCACCATTTAATAAATAAAAATTACAAAACGGCAAATAAAGAACAGAAGCAAGAAGCAAAGTTCAAGTGGTTGTCAGAAATGTGATGCTCCTCAGCGTTCTCGAGTGTGGGTGTTTGTTTTCTTCCTCTCCACATTAGCGAGGGGTTTGGGAGGAAAGGGGACGGATCGGGAGTCGTCCCGCAGATGGGCTGCTGGCATGGACAGTACCTGGCACCTGTGGGGTGTGGGAGAAGGAGTGTTAGGAATGTCCCTTTTCTAGCTTGGCCAACCCAGTGATGGTGGAGACCCTCAGGATTGGCATGGTAGAGAGGAGAGGGAGGTTTGCTGAGCTGACGGGGATAAGGTTAAGGTGGTTTCGGTAGCGTTGGCTCATCCAGCCCTCAGTGGTTAATGATTTAACATTGTTTCCAGGTGGGTGTCACTGAGCCTGAAGAAGCAGCATCATTTCTTTAAACCAGTGGTTCTCAATGGGGCGATTTTTCCCTCAGGGTACGTTTGGCAATGTTTGCAGATATTTTTGCTTGTTACACCTTTGGACAGGGGTTGTCTGTGAGTAGGAGCCAGGGGTGCTGCTAATCTTCCTCATGTGCACAGGCGACCACAAAGAATTATCCAGCCTGAAATGTTAGTAGTACCACTGCTGAGAAACCTGCTCTAGACCCTTCTTGAACTAAAGGTCTCATAGTGCTGGTTCCTCATTCAAGAATGCAGTGCTGAGAGGTGGGGTGTCCATTTCAGACCCTATCCCGCACCCAGGGCACCCAGCAGAGATGCCCTGGGCTTCTGCTAATCGCATGGGGGCAGGGCAGCCGCTGTCCTACCTGGCATTTTTTCCCTCAGGGCCTGTTAATGGCTATGTACGACATTGTTACCACCTTTGTAAAAATGTAAAGTATAAGAACTACCAGGCCAGGCACAGTGGCCTCAGCACTTTGGGAGGCCAAGGCAGGGGGATGGCCGGAGGGCAGGAGTTCAAAACTAGCCTAGGCCGCAGAAGATGGCCCCATCTATACAAAAAATAAAAAAAATTAGTCAGGTATGGTGGCGCACACCTGTAGTCCAAGTTTCTACTTGGGAGGCTGAGGCAGGAGGCTCAGCTAAGCCCTGAAGCTTGAGGTTGCAGTGAGTGAGCTACAAATGGTGCCCCTGCACTCTATCTAGCCTGGGTAACAAAATGAGACCCTGTCTTAAAAAAAACAAATTAAAGAAAAAGCCTCTATTGCTCTGACCGGGATCGCAGTTGAGGATGTGTTCTTCCTAACCTGAGGGCACATTTCTTTTTCTTTTAAACTTGCCATGAAAGATATGGAACAGGAAATTGGAGTTAGGGTATGATGGATTGTTGTCGCTACCCAGATGTCACTTTGTTAAAGAGCTGTTTTTACTGTTCCAGCTCTCACCTTCTCTCCCCCTACACGCATGCGTCGTCTGTGTGGGGGTAATATACACGGTGACGGGGAGGTAGTGTATGAAGACTCCACCCCTCCAGTCATGAGTTAAACTAATTAGTTCCACTGGTAGCTGGGAGTTTATTCTTTAAAGCAAACAAAAGAAAACCACTTGGTGCCATTGGGTTCTTGAGAGCCATAAAATATATTTGGAAGTGGGCTGCAGCTAAGGAAACCATCTTTTACTTTGACAGAGCCTAGCATGGAGCTTTCTGGTTTTGCAGATCTGCGGGCTGTTCTGCAGGAGGGAAGGTTGGGTTTCTGGAGGCTGCTTGCTTAGGGCTGGAAAGTATTCCTTTGTTTATCCTTCCCTCCAGCTGCGCTCCTGCCCTTTCTCCCTTTAAGAGCTGTGGGGGGCTCTGGTTCCTAGGGCGGGCTCAGACAGTCACGGTCTGGGAGAAGAGGGCTTCAAGGTCAGTGAGGGAGAATATTACCCTTAGAAGATAGCAGCGGTAAGCTTTGCAAAATGAGATGAGACAAGGGTGGGAGGTTGAGTCTGCACAGAACACTAAGTCCATTCTTGGAGGTGTTTCCGTGAGAGGATTTGGAAGCCACATGTGTGTGGGTTAGCTTACAGATCCTGCAACCCTGTCTAGGACAAGGGTGCAGAATGCTTTCAGTGTCCACACGTACGACCCGCAATCTTGGTGATAAGGACGCCGGACTGTTGTGACGAAATTTGTGCTTTGAGAGACTGAGCCCAGCATTAAACTCAGTGTTCTCAGCTCTGAGTCTGTAGAGGAATAAACGAAGTCAGTTTCTGAGACCGTGTTCTCACAACTGGCTTCTGACACTAGATATTTGGGGTGGGGGAGTGCCTCTGGACACCAAGCAGGCAGTCAGTTCTGCAAGGACAACAGCTGGCGTCCTCTAATTCAGTCCAGTCTGACACTATCCACTTGGAGTCAGATCCCACGAGTCCCTTAACACTCCCCCGCCCTCTCACATTTGATACCAATCAAAAGCCCCAGATTGACAACTTACAGAACTCAGGGGCCCCCTGGTTCCTGTTTACTGGTTTATTATAAAGGATATTATAGAGGATCGTGATGAACTCCAGGTGAAGAGGTGCGTGTGGGAAGGGTGTGGAGCCTCCATTCCCCTCTGGGTGCCCCACTTTTGAGGAACCTCCGTGTATATAGCTGACCAAAAGCACTGATCTTTGGGTTTTGGGTTTCCTACATGGGCAGGATTGATCAGATCACTGGCCTTTGGTTAGACTGCAGCTCCTCTCCACTTGGGTCTTTCCACTGATCAGCCCCACCCTGAAGCTGCCTAAGGGCTGCCAATCCCCAGCCACCCATTAGCATACAAAGACACTGACCACTTTGAAGAGTCCAAGGATCTTAGTAGCTGGAGGTAGGGAAGTAGACCAAATATTTATTTCACACTATCACGCAACCCAGCCTCTTACTTTCAAATACTTGAGCTGGAGGGAATCCCATTTACACACACAATCATCCTTTGTATTATGTGTGCACTTCTGTTATTTCTCTCCACATTTTATTATGGCTACTTTACATCTTTACAGAGTTTGTTTCTGATTAGATTAGACTCTTGGAGGGCAGAACTGGCTTCTAGTTCTTTTTGCCAGGCTCAGGGCTGGCCACCTCACTAATATTCGTTCCTTTATTTAACCCCTTGACTGGTTTGAGGATTAAGGATTAATGCTTATTGTCCGCATTTTGTAAAAATAGGAAACGGTGGCTTGGGAGAAACAGCTGCTGGGATTGGTAGAATTGCGTGGAGCTGTGACGATGAACTTGCCTGGGTTCAATTAATTTCATGGTGTGTAAATTATAGGCAATAAGGCTTTTTTTTAAAAGGGAAGAAAAGTTCTCCCACCTGTTAGCTCTGAGACCTTGGTCAAGTTCTTTAACTGCTCTGTGTCATCTGTAAAATGGGAGCATTACCTGTTACTGGCTTATAGGGTGCTGTAGAGACGAGGTGCCGGGACAGTGGTGTACATACGGTTGATGCAAACACTGTTAATATTATTCTCCGAGGTTATGTAGCCAGGGGGCTAAGGGAGCCTGGTCTCCTGGATTCTGATGCCCCTGTTGTTGCCATTGAATTCTGTGTCCTTGTTGGCCCCTGGCACTGTGCCTTGTCAGCCACCAGGGCTAAATAAATTTTTGTAGCATGAATGAATGTGTTTGGAATCTTGGGTGGTGGTGGCTCTCCAGGTAAAATGAATTTGCTAAAAGAGAAGAACAAAACTTTGGCATGCGTGAAAGGACCAGAACCCCAGGTTAGAGTTCTGGAAATACTTTCGTATACCTTAGCCTGGGCTTAAAGAGCAAGCAGCTTCCAGTTCATTCGTTTTAAATTAACTCATGCCTATGTGGGGCAATATGGCTCTAGAAGCTGCCAAGAAGCAGTGGGGTGGAAGAGGGAATTCCTGTTACTCTCTCTCTTCATTTAGCCAATGAGAATCTGGTGGGGGCGGGGTGTCGCATAGGATGGCAGGGCTTGAGGGAGTCGGATGCCTGGTACTTCCTGAAGGGAGCTCTAGGACATGGGATAGTTCCGGATAGAGGATGTGTTTTTAAGGCGTTGCTATTATTCCCTTTAATATTGGTTTGCATAAGCCTGAACCTTAGTAGTGGTAATGGGAGTTTTCTCACGTATTTAAATGCTATAGAGGTAAGCTTAGAGAAGTGAGTTGGACACAATGGGTCAAGGTCATTGTGAATAGGGCAGGGCTGGTAAAAGACTAATACCCTGTGGGGAAGTGCTGCAATAGGTGGGGTTCTTGGGGCTTTGATATAAATCGCCCTCCACTCCTCCACGTTTTCTTCCCTCCTTCCTTCTGAGTACTAGGGACCACACAGTGTGGGGCGAACTGGCAGCGGTGGTCTGGCAGGGAGGGCTGGCCTCAAAGGAATTCTTTATTTACATACCAATTTCTCTAGCAGGGATAAAGGGACCATGAGCCGGAGGGCCTCTCAGAAGAGGTGAGAATGCTTCGGTGGTGTTGGCAAAGCCACAGGCAGGGGCTCAGGGCAGGGTGGCCGAGACCAGGCTCCAGGGGAGTGCGGGGCGCAGATCTTGCATCGTCTGCAGGCTGCTCTGGAGGGATTTTGTCGAGGTCAGAAAGGCTTTAAGCCAAGGGAAGATCATGCTGGCTGCTGGGTGGCAGAGACTGAGGAGGGGTGGGAGAGGGTGTGGGGGCCTGGTGTGGGGGTTAGACCTGGGAAGTTGGTGAGAACAGATGGCTTTGCTGTCAGGGGCTACTCCAGCCAATTGTCACCGGATGGAGCGCCCCGTCTTTGAAAAGCTAATTTGCTTCTCTCAAAGCTGCTCCCCTCCCCGCTGGGCGTTGGGGGGGAATTTATGAGTTTTTCTGCCATTAGCCTTCCCATCAGTCACATTCTGGGCTCCAGACCAGATTTTTTTCTGTTACTCAGGCACACTGCAGTGTCTAACCTCTAACCCGTGGAAACCTGAATTAAAAACACATTGGCCTTGGACCACTGTTCCTAAGTCTGCAAGACTCTCTCCTCTTTCTGTTATCATTGAAAATATCTGAGCATGGTTGAGAGGTGGAAAGGGCCATTTTGAGGTGAAGGCACATACTTTTGGCTGCTTGGTATTTAATTAATTGTCTAGTTTTATTTGTCTTAGCCTTGAGCCACCAGTAACTCAGATAATGAGCTGACACATGCAATTAAGAGTACAAGAATTTTAGAAAACATTGCTGTTGAAATTGCTGTGAGTTTTGTGCTACAGTAAACAGATATGTTATTCTTCCTCTCTTTGGTAAAAAATGTCATGGGGCAATTTATGTACTAAGTTTCCCAGAGCTGTTTAAATCATACACTGGACTTGTAGACTTCACATTCTTGGCGCAATTGTGATTTATCACATCTTTTATTATTTCAGAGGTAGGGAAAAGATTTTTCTTCTTTTCTCCTCAGGTGAATGTGGAACAAAAGTAGATTAGGGTGAGGCAGGCAAGGTGATGAGTAATTTATGCATACTTTTGTTGGTTGTCACTGGGGAATTTTGTGCAAATGTTCCCTAAAGTGAAGAAAAGCAAACAAAACAAAAATAGTGCATTTGTGTCTGTTGGGTTAAACAGTATAATGTTAAAAGTAATCTTACCTGTTTATGTGTTAAGTTTTTTCCTAAAAAGTCATGGCTACTGGAAAATTTAATATTACATATTAAATTATCTCTGCTGGGAGCCATGGTCTAAAGATGCATTTACTGGGCAGACAAAAAGGGTTTCTGGGGAACTGATAGGCTTTGAGCAGGGAGCTCTAGAAAGTTTTATCTTTAGGGCCCTGTGAGCTGTAATCATCACTGCTGCTGCTGTTCCCCAGAGCCGCTTCCTTCACTTCCTTAGGACTTGCCAAGCTGCTGGGAGCCTCCCTGCCTGGCAGCAGTGCTTTCTAGAATTCACCTTATCTTCCAGTCTGGGATTGATGACAGCAAGAGGGCAAACAGGCCGGCAGGGCAGCCGTTTCTTAGAACAGAAAGAGTTTAAGGAGTTCTTGAGATTATGAGGGTCTGTGGAGTTTTAATCACACCCTTGAAATTCGCCAAAACAGTAAGCAGTTGGTGGTGGACCAGGATCATTCTGAATCGTTGGCCACCTGGGTGGTATTTTTTGTCTGCTAATTTTTCTATCATGACACTTACATGGTGAACCTCTTTAAGGGGCTTACTCACTTGAGGGGGTTCAACCCTTTAAGCTCTGCCTTTTTAAAATCATGCTAGATCTTGTCGGCCAGGATGGAATGTCCCCAAGGAGAACTGTCAGTGTCACCTGTCAATCCAGGCGTCTCAGGGTCTGTTGACAAACCTCTCTGGCAGTTGTATGGAGAACAAAGAAGTTTGGATTGTGTGACTTAAGAGGCTTTCCAGTTTGCTGGTTTTAGCAAGAGAGCAGCACATGCTTCTCAATCTATGGAAGTCTGCAAAGAAGATGGATTGTCCTTTATGAAGCCAAGGTGTGGGCTTAAACACAGATTTGCAATGGATTCATTTCAGCTTCAAACACCAGTAGGGGCACATTCGCATATGTTGTGGAGTCAGATGTTATGGTATTTTATTGGAATATTTGTAGTGATATTGCGAAGTCCCTAAGTCATGCTGACAAAGGACATTGTTTTTTACAAAGGGTAAATTTCAGGTGATGTTTAGCAAACCAGTTTTGTCATAAAGGTACTGTTGTGTGAATGTGTCAAATATTTTTTAAATGTCATGTTTTACAGTGACTGGCTTTTCAGCTAAATAATTTCAAGAAAAATACTTGGATTGGAGTTAGCACTAATTATTGGAGTAAATCATAACCCCAGAGGTGCATGCCAGCGTTTTGAAGTAGATTACTCAGGAGTACAGTATTCTTTTTCACAGACAGAAAATTTATATGATTTCCTTTCCTCCCTTCCTCTCTCCCCTCCTTCCTTGTTTATTTGGGCACCTACCTGGAGGGCCCTGCTCTGTGGGACCGAGCCCCACAACGGTGAGGAAGCTGCTGAAGCCCCAGGCCCTGTCATTCCACCAATAGGCATCTGGATTGGTCCCTGATCTCTGAGCATTGTTGGATCTGTGGTGAAGACAACGATGAAGTCTTCCTTGTAGACTAGTGGTTCTCAACCTTCCTAATGCCGCAGCCCTTTAATACAGTTCCTGTGGGTCGTGACCCACAGGTTGAGAACTGCTGTTCTAGACCATTCCTGTCCCCTGAGAAATGAGACGGGGACACTAAGAAAGGGGCTTCCAGGCCAATGGGAGGAAAGCCTGGCCTGCAGGAACCGGGAAGTCTGGAGGGCCCATAAGAATGTGAGTATGAGGTAACGTAGGTAACCGAGGACCAGCCGAAAGTAAGAATCAATGACCAATAGAAAAGGGCAAGAATTCCTGGAGGCTTAGAAGGGCCAATGAAAGAGTTGCAACCAATTTCAGATGGTGAGAAAGAGAGTATTTATACCTCTAAGAGGTGTCACCGTCACCTCTTACCTCTTCCAATTCTCTTTGGAAGTTCTCTAAATTTTCCCTTTGTTCTTAAATGAAATTTCTCTTTGTTGCACTGAAATTTGTGCAGATGACTTCTGCTCTCTGTTCACGTTGCCTCTGCTACTCCAGTTTTATTATGTTTCCATTCATTTTTGCTTTCATTTATCTCTGTGCCTCAGTTGAACTTTCTAGCTCAGCACAGAGATAAATGAAAGCAAAAATGAATGGAAACAGATTGGGAGTGTGCCTGGCCACTGGTGATTTCAGCATCTGAACCCTGACTTTTCTCTGCTTGTCACATCTTTCCTTCCCTCAGGCTTGTGAAGGAGAGAAGGGCTCTGTTTTCAGAGGGAAGAAGCAAGAGGCCCTGAGCTCAGACGGTGATTTTGGTCGGGCTGGGGCTGGCCGAGTGTAGTTCCCTGCCACCCCTGCGCCCCACCCTGGTGCAGGAGGAGCCCCTTGCCTTGTGGACCCTTCCCTGGGCGTTTCACAGGTTTACTGCTTGCATACCCTTGTTTCTAGCCAGCTTGGAGACTTCTTTCCCAGGGAGGTAGTTGTGTGTGTGTGTCTGGATGTGTTGGGCGGTGTGGCTTTAACTGCACCTAGGGGGGTTTGGGAAGGATGTGGGGTGGGAGGGCAGGCTGGGAGTGCTGAAATCCACCCCTAGCAAATTCTTTATGGAGTTTCCCAGTGCCGTGCTGGGAAAATAGCTCCCTTGCTGGGTGAGCTTGCTGGGTGCTCTTCCCACAGTGGTGAGAGGCTTCCTGGGAGCAAAAGGGGAAGCAGAGGCCTTCAGTTTGGACCAGGGCCACTGTACTCTGCACGGGGCCTGTCATGGGGCTGGGAGAGAAGCTGGGGAGAAGCCAGAAGGAGCTGGGAGGAGCTTTCCTTCCTCAGCTTCAGGCATCAGAGCCCCATGTGACCTGGGTGGATTCTGTGGACAGGCCTCAGACTTCCTTCTCCCCTGCCCAGAGTGTTCTCTCTGTTCCCCCCAGAGAGGTCTCAAGGGCAGCCTGGGTCCCCCTACTTTGCCCCTCATAATTCATTCTCCTGAAGGGGATCTTGAGAATTTCCAAATTTTGAGTGACTGAGGGTCTTTTGAATTGTGAAACAATTAAAACTTGATCCTTCAAAATGGCTTGGGTGCTCTGTGCGTGTTTTTAAACATAATTTGGACAAAAGTGTATTGCATTGTAAAACCAAGTAATTTTGCCCATATTTTATTGGTAAGGGTGGAGGCGGTTTCAGTCCTTAGTGGTTTCTAGAGCTGGGTGGGTTCGAGTCTGAGACTGTTTTCTTCTTGGACTGGACAAAGGTGAATGCCTTCATTGTTGAATTGTGTGGAGCTGTTAATAGTTTATGGATGGTGATTAAGTAAAGCCGCATAAGCCAATTTACGGTGTGTCTCAGCCTACACT
Source organism: Perodicticus potto (assembly GCA_963574655.1). NCBI lineage: Eukaryota > Metazoa > Chordata > Mammalia > Primates > Lorisidae > Perodicticus > Perodicticus potto. Next base: position 40,642 of record CAUYRH010173583.1, read on the forward strand.
GGCACTGGGCTAATTTGCAGAAAATTGGACCACTTCTGTCGAGTTGAAGAGCCCTATAGCTTTGAACTTCATTAGACCCGAGACTTCCTTCCTCTCTCCATTTATCCCTGTCACTCTGCTCTCATGACGTCCGTCCATCCTCCGTCACCAACACCCCCAGGTTCCGGTATTCCCTATGTATCCCCCAATTACTGGTCTCACTTTTAAATGATCTGTTTAAACTTCATCCCTATTGGACCACAGGCAGCTAGAAGTACGGTTTTCCTGTTAATTTTTGCACCAGTGTCTCTGGCACAGTGTCCGTGTTGATAATCTGAGAATCAGTGGCCAGCTCTGCCCTCTATGAAAACTTGGGGTTCTCCACTCACCTTCCTAATTCGGAGTTAGCCTAGTTTAGATGCATTGTGGTAAAGCCAGGATTCTCCTTCTGGCAGTGTGACCTCCCTGGATTGGGCTGTCACCACTGTGCTACAGTATAGCAATGATAAAAATATGTAATGGTCCCCAGATGAAGGGACAGGCTACAAAATACCCGGGCAGTATTTCTCAAAAGAATCAAGGCCATGAAACAGGAAATGTCTGAGACACTGTCATAGACCAGTGAAGACCCAAGGAGCACGATGATCTGATCCCACGTCCTGCTAGGTGCCCTGGACGGAAAAAGGACATTAGGGAGAAACTGGAGGAATCTGAAGGAAGCGTAGCATCGAGTGCATGGCAGTGTGCCAGGGTTTTTAGGGTGACGAGCACACTAAAGTGAGTGGGGGACCTTGAGTGAGGAACATGCGGCACTCCTCACTGCCTGGTGTCCACCGACTCCAGAGGGGCCGTGTCCTTGGAAAAGAGCCTCCTCTGTTGCCTGCCTGCCTCGGCCTCCCAGAGTGCTAGGATTACAGGTGTGAGCCAGTGCACCTGGCCCCTTCCTTTCTTTTTAAAAAAATTTATGATACAATTCATACATCATGAAATTCACCTTTTAAAAAGTGTACAATTCTGTGGTCCTTAATAGCTTCACAAAGGTGTATAGCCATCACCACTATCTAATTCAATGAAGTTCTTATCACCCCAAAAAGAAATTCTATGGCAGCCACCAGTCTGCTTTCTCCCTGTGTGAATTTCCTTCTGCACATTCCCTATAAATGAAACCGTACAGTATGTGGCCCTTTGTGACTGGCTTCTTCCACTTAGTACCTTTTCAAGACTCATGCGTGTCGTAACATGTGTGGGTTCTTCATCCCTTTCTCCCATTGAATGGATGGACCACATTTATGAAAAAGATCTGTTCATCACTTGGTGGATGTTAGCATTCTTTGTTTTTTTGTTTTTGAGACAGAGCCTCAAGCTGTTGCCCTGGGTACAGGGCTGTGGCATCACAGCTCACAGCAACCTCCAACTCCCAGGCTCAAGCTATTCTCCTGCCTCAGCCTCCCAAGTAGCTGGGACTACAGACGTGCGCCACAATGCCCGGCTGTTTTTTGGTTGCAGCTGTCACTGTTGTTTGGCGGCCCGGGTTGGATTCAAACCTGCCAGCTCAGGTGTATGTGGCTGGCGCCTTAGCCTCTTGGGCCACAGGCGCTGAGCCAGCATTCTTTCCAATGAATTATTCTTCCATGAACATTTGCGTACAAGTTTCTGTGTGGATGTGTGTTTTCATTTCTCCTGGGTATGTATATACCTAGCGGTAGAATTCCTGGGTCATATGGCAACTCTATATTTAACTTTTGGGGAAACTGCCAGACTTTTCCATGGCAGCTGCACCAGGCTACATTCTTAGCAGCGATATAACAGGGTTGCACTTTCTCACGTTCTTGCCAACACATCATCTGTGTTTTCTTGGGACCGGATCATCTTGTACATACTTTTTTAATTCAGGAAGTATGATTTTATGAAAACGTTAGTGTAATTTATAATAGTGTTATTAACTGTTTTTAAATTCAGTCGAATTCTTCAAAGGAGTTCATTAATATGGATGTGACAGAAATGAGAAATAGCTGTTTTTAAGTTTATTTCCTACTGTGTTCTTGGGTCATTCATTTTTATGAAGTAACAACACACTCCTGTTCTGAGTAAGTTTATGTATTTTTTCTAAAAACAGATGGTAACCAGAACACAACCAGCATTTCATTAAAGATAATCTTATCAGTTTTTTTATTTGCAGTTTTTTTTACCCCCGAAACCCATTATTCTTGTCAAGAGTGGTAAAGGACAGTCACCTGGAGGAGATCGGAGGCCGAGGAATCTAGGATTACATGTCAGGCAGCGTGCAGACGTGCAGGGGCTTTTTATTGCCCTTTCTGTTTTGACCTCCTCATGCTCACACTAAAAGGAAGGGTGGAAGACAGCTCTAAAACCAGCTGTTTGGTTTTGTTTCCCTTAAAGAGGATTTCCCATTCATTTTTTGAGAGTTCTTAAAATTGGGACAGTTTTATACATTTTATAAAATCTGTTTGCCATTACCCATGTACCTGCTTCTTTTTCTTGTCTTGTTTTAGTGCTTCTTATGTCACATAATTACCAGGTGAGACAATTGAGTTCTCAAACTCATCCTAGAAAAAATGCTATGTATCTGCTTGTTGAATATTACAGGTCTTCGGTGTACCCCCTTTGGGAAGCTGTGCTCCTACGCCAGTGCCTCGTCTACACTGCAAAGCCCTTTGGAGTCTTCCTCTGGAATGGCTATCGGAGCTGTCAGTTCTTGAACTTATCCTAGAAAAAGTGCTCCCTACCTTGTTGCTGAATATCATTATGGTCACTGCATGGCCAAGGGGAGTACTTCGAAGGTGACTGGGATATTCAGCAACAAGGTAGTAACACTTTTTCTAAGATGAGTTTGTGAACCTAAATATCAGGCCTCGTATTCTGTACAGAACAAAGAAATGAGGTAGGGAAGGCAGAAGAGTAGGCCTAGTTTACCTCTGTGCTCTTTAGTGAAAGAACTACTATATACTGTCAGATCTTTTCTTGTCCCCCGGTACATGATGAGGTGTTAAAAGATATTCTTTGGAAGGGTGGATGGATGGAAGGAAGGATAGATGGGTTGGTGGATGGATGGACCGATGGACGGATGGATGGATGGATGGTGGGGGTGGATGGACAGACAGATGGATAGATGGAGTAATTTGCCTATGGATGAATGAATTTTAGGTGAGTTGGCTGATTCTTTAGTTCCATTTTCTGTTTTTTTTTAAAACACATGTGTTGGCTGTATGATAATTGGTTAATTAATAGATGTAATAATTTTATTTTTGTTCCATGTATGGCCTCATTTCTATAATGTTTGAGATGATCTTAACTACCTGGAGATATCTCCTTTTTGTCAATGCTAAATTATTTCTGGGATTATATCTAGTCACTTTGGTAAAAAAAGAGTAACTGAAAAATTGTTTTAAGGAATTGTGAGGAAGGTGGGAAAATCAATATAAAAATCAGGACTGAATCAGTCAGTTGGCATGTTGGAACCCCATAACCACGGGAATAAACTCATTATGGAACTGTGCATCTTGGCACTAAGCATAGTTAGTTTTGGTTTTGAATTTTTTTTTTTTTTGTAGAGACAGAGTCTCACTCTATCGCCCTTGGTAGAGTGCCGTGGCGTCACACAGCTCACAGCAACCTCCAGCTCCTGGGCTTAGGCGATTCTCTTGCCTCAGCCTCCCAAGTAGCTGGGACTACAGGCACCCGCCACAGCGCCCGGCTAATTTTTGATAAAGTTCAGCCGGGGCCGGGTTTGAACCTGCAGCCCTTGGTATATGGGGCCGGCGCCCTACTTGCTGAGCCATAGGCGCCGCCCCTTTTTTTTTTTTTTTTTTTTGAGACAGGATCTTGTTCTGTCACCTAAGCTGGAAGGCAGTGACGTCATCATAGTTCACAGCAAACTCAAACTCCTGGGCTCAAGTGAGCTGCCTGCTTTAGCCTTCTGAGTAGCTGGGACTTGGACCGTAAGTGCCCACCACCATGTCTAGCTGATTTTTCTGTTTTTATGTAGAGATGGAGTCTCGTGCTCAGGTTGGTCTTGAACTCCTGGGCTTAACTGCTCCTCCTGCCTCTGCCTCCCAGAGTGCTGGGATTATAGGCTTGACCCACTGCACTGGGCCTTGATTTTGAGTGTGGGCTGCCAGTGGATCTTTCTATCTTTTCCTGTGGAACGTTGACCAAAGGTTAGTTTATTGTGTGATACCTTTAGGGTTAGGTGATACTTTTTGCCATTTTTGTTTCTTTTTTCCATCCCTTTCCACCTTGTACTATTCGTAAATTTTTCATGTTGTCCTCTGGATGGAAGCTGTTCTTTCTGGTGATCACAGTGTGACACTGTGGACAGGATAATAGGAAAAAATGTAGGTCCTGTGTGGTCCTTCTCATGAAATGTAGGAAAAAATGTAGGTGTCATGTGGTCCTTCTCTGGTCCTCCACCAGAGAGCTTATCACACAGAGCCGAAGTCGTGTGATAAGTTCATCTGTGAACTTTAGTACTGAATGACAGCAGGCCTCAATTTACAAACACACTGTGTAGGTTGTTTGGGACACTACGCATCTTATGTGGCAGTAGTGTTAGAAATGATCCTTAAGCCCAGGTAGGCTCAACAAATGTTGATGATGTAGGTCAAAGGTAGAAATACACTGTAGTTGCATTTCTTTTTTTTTTTTTTTTGAGACAGAGCCTCAAGCTGTCACCCTGGATAGAGTGCCGTGGCATCACAGCTCACAGCAACCTCCAAGTCTTGGGCTCAAGCGAGTCTCCTGCCTCTGCCTCCCAAGTAGCTGGGACTACAGGCGCCCGCCACAACACCCAGCCATTTTTTGATTGCATCCATCATTGTTGTTTGGCAGGCCTGGGCTGGATTCGAACCCGCCACCTTAGGTGTACGTGGCTGGCGCCTTAGCCGGTTGAGCCACAGGCGCCGAGCCTGTAGTTGCATTTCTTACCGTGCAAGGCTTCGGTAGGCCCGTCTGTAGGTTAGAGAACTCACAAATGTTCTCTTTATCGTACGTCTGTCATTATTATAGAACGTGCCTCATGGAAGGGTATTTAAAGTTCATCGTCTTCTTTCAGTAGTTCCCCAACACTTGTGGCCTAGTCTTTGAGGGGAAATTATGTCTGAGGTCAGGAGCAAGATATTACCAACATATTTTTTGAAATGTAAAGGTGGCATCAGCTCTGATTGCCATGGGGCAGTTGTTCTTGGGGTTACCTAGAGAGAAAACAAACATCTATCATTATGTACAGTGTTGGGGTCCTCAAGCCTTGCATTTCCAACATTATTAGTTATGAGCTCACTAAATTTCCCTCGAGTCTCCCTTTATTACTTTTCCTTCCTCTGTAGTTGGTGCAAGATGGAGCTTTGTCCTTGACACCTTGTTTGGTTCTGCACCCCTTGATCTGAGCCTAAAACCACCCGGTTGGATTCAGAGTCTGCACAGCCATGGCTGAATGTAAGCTGATGAAAGTTACACAGTTGTTCAGAAGTGCCTGCCAGCCTCAGGTCTGAAACCCTGTAGTCAGAAAACAAGGAGATGGGTCAGAGGGGTTCATTCGCTGTCGTGACCCCACTTTGTATATTGTATGGCAAGCTATGTTAAAATGACCCACTGCTGGGGGAGATGCCCGCATGTCCAGGCGTCTCCAGGGTTGCTTTGGCGAGAGTGGCTGCTATGACTTCTTCCCTTGATTTCCAGGTCCCCTGTTGAGAGTAGCTATCTCCACAGGGGAGAAGTCTTAACTTTCCTTCTTCCTTCTCATTTCTTAATCTCTGGGTTCTGTTCCCAGCCAACAATGCCCTCTTGTCCCTGCTGTTTGTGTTAGCACCGTGTTCATCACGCTGACTTTGTGTGTGTGATCATATCCTTGACTTTGCTACTCTGCATTCCTGTGTGCACCACAGACAGGCTTTCTGACAAGTTTTGCATCAGGGTTGGTGAGTTTAGGGGGTTGAAAGAGCACAGCAGATAGGCAGTCTGTATGGTTCCAATCACCTTCATGAAAATATTGAAGGTTTTCCACCAAAAGAAAAAAAAAGGAACACAGTGGACAGAAGAGGAGGGAAGGAGAGCTTTACTCTAGCATCACTGGTGAGCCATTGGCCTGCGTGACCTTGTTCCTAAAGGGCTTAAATTATCCTACAGAGGCCATCCCCTCTCTTCCATGTCTGCTCAGCTTTAATGGTGCAAGAAATTAGGTCTGCCCTGGTACACTTCATATAGACTGGGTCTACCTCTTGAGGTTGTTGAAATTCATCTTTTTTTTTTTTTTTTTGTAGAGACAGAGTTCCATTTTATCGCCCTCAGTAGAGTGCTATGGCTTCACAGCTCACAACAACCTCAAACTCCTGGGCTTAAGCAATTCTCTTGCCTCAGCCTCCCATGTAGCTGGAACTACAGGCGCTGCCACAATGCCCGTCTATTTTTTTTGTTGCAGTTTGGCCGGGACTGGGTTTGAACCCTCCACCCTCGGTATATGGGGCCAGTGCTCTACCCACTGAGCCACAGGTGCCGCCCTGAAATTCATCATATTTACACAGTGGAGTCAGCCTGTAGTTAATTGGGTTGCTGACAATAAATGGTTTTGAAAACTTCAGTTTGACATGGGTCTAGAATTTTGTGTTCCTGTAGAATAGAGGTTCTCAACTAGGATGACCTGTCCCTCCTAAACCCAAACAAATAATGATCCAAAATGTCAATAGCACTAAGGTGAAGAAATTGGTATTGGAACCTTGTGTATCATATGATTTGGGTTTGTATAACAAGAATTAGGAAAAAATAGTATCCGTCAAGTTGGAAAGGATCTCCTATTTCCAACAGAAAAAAAAAAAAAAGACTATAAAATAGGAAATGAGACGAAAGTACTGTGTAAATCCTTGGTGCTATAATGTATTATCCATATCTAGCTTCTGGAATCCATCAGAGTGAAGACCCATACTCGCCTGGCTTCTGTGGCAGATTTTCTAAGCCAGGCGACTTCTTCACCAAGTCTTTGGAGGCAAAAATGGGGAAATTTTCTTTTGGTTGTGAGATTCATGCAGATTTGTAGAACCATGTTGATTTAGCTTATGTGTTACAAAATTATGTTGCCTCTGTCTTTAAAAAGAGAAAAAAAAAAAAAAAAGCAGATCAAATTTCAGGAGTGAATGGTGTCCTTGTCATGTGGGTGGCTAGAGTGTCCGTAACCTCTGCACTTAACTGAGGCTACATGCGCTGTCATGGGAGGTGACATCGTGCCCCGTTCTGGGGCTGAGACTGAGCTGCATGTTTGGCTCCAGAATGTTCTCTTCCTTGTTAATTTGTAATTAGAACATGTCCTACAACATGGTATTTAAAGTCCTTCACTGTGTCTTTTTAGAGTTATTTCCCTGCCCTATTTTTGAACTTAGTTTTTTCAGTCAGAGTTCAAGAAAGAAAATCAACTCTAAAATCAGAAGAGAAATATAATAGTTTCTTTCTCTTTCTTTCTCTTTCTTTTTCTTTTCTTTCTTTTTTTTTTTTTTGTTTTAGACAGGGTCTCACTCAGTTGCCCTGGGGTTGAGTGCCATGGCATCTTATTTCACAGCAACCTCAAACTCTTGGGCTCAAGCGATCCTCTTGCCTCAGCCTCTTGGGTGGCGGGGCCTACAGGAGTCCGCCACAACACCTGGCTGGTTTTTCTATTTTTAGTAGAGACAGGGTCTTGCTCTTGCTCAGGCTGGTCTCAAATTCCTGAGCTCAGGCAATCCTCCTGCCTCTGCCTCCCAGAGTTGTAGGGGTGAGCAGCCTTACCTGGCTAATATAATAGTCCTTAAAAGGGCAACAGTAGGTTAAAATCTGTGTTAATGGTAGTATCTTCTTTACCTTGAAGCAGGGCTCAGCAACCTTTTCTGTGTGTAAAAGGTTAGAAGGTCAATATTTTAGCCTTTGTTCGGTGACTTCCCTTTGCCCCTGAGTGGGAAGGACCCATAGACAGTAAATGACAAACAGGCCAGGCCGGGGAGGCACTGGTAGGCCAGGGCTTTATGATTTTCTTTCAGGGAAGGGCTCGGTCATCATTGAGCACTGTGATGGGATGTACCACAACCTCATCCCTGGGTTAGCTTGGGCAAGGGTCCTGTGTGGTCTCCTGACCCGCAGTCTGTGTTAATGGAGAGCAGGAGCTTAGTGAATTTACCACGAATCTTCAGAGTTTTCACACAGTGTTTGGCCCTTGCCTTTACTCATTGGTTTGGGGTTATATTTCATGAAACCTCCATTGTCCAGTCAGTTACAGAAACTTGATTGGGTTTTCCTACTATGGAATGGGTAAGACTGTTTCTATACAGCTGAGAAGCATATAGTCTGGGAAATCAATTTTTGAGAAATGATTTTTAGTTTTTTAGATGATTTGAAATTACTGAGGTATATTTCCATACAGTAAACTTTATCCCATTATGGGTGCCCAGTTGAAAGGTTTTTAGTACATTTATATGGTGGAATGGCTGTTAATGCAGTGCACCCCACAAAGTCCCTGCTTCCCTGTTGTGTTCCTCTCACGCTTCTCGTCTACTTTCTGTTTCCACGGCTTTGCTTTCTCTGGAAAGTTCATATAAAGGGAACCCTACAGTATGTAACCTTTTGTGTCCTGCTTCCTTTCACTGACCAAGACGTCTTGTGGTTCATCATTGGTGGTAAATGTATCGCTGAAGGGTTTCTTTGGATATCACTTTGTTTATCTTTGTACCAGTTGATAGACATCTGAATGAATTCCGGCATCTGGCTATTGGGAACAATGCTGCTGTGAGTATTTCCATACAAAACTTTAGAAAAAAATTTCTTGGTAGGTAAATGTCTGGGAGTTGAGTTGTTGGGACATCTGGTAAGATTATGTTTAACTTCTTAAGAAACTGCCAATCTGTTTTCCAAAGTGGACATAGCATTTTACATTCCCACCAGCTTCTCTCCATCTCACCAATATTTGGTAGGGCCAGCCTTCTTCATTATAGCCAGAAAATCATTTGTTGGCAAAAGAAAATGAAACCTCTATGAACCTCACTTATGAAGAAAGGAATTGGATAACTTGCCCCTGTGTCTTATAGGCTTGCTCTAAAGATCAAAGGAGATGGGAATTGATGTGTAAGTGCGTTATATTGCAAAAAAAGGATGTTACTGGTGATTATGTTCAAAAACTTTTAGCTGTTGGCTCAGCGCTCTTAGCACAGTGGTCACAGCATCGGCCACACACACTGAGGCTGGTGGGTTTGAACCCGGCCCAGCTAAACAGCAATAACAGCTGCAACAAAAAAATAGCTGGGTGCTTTGGTGGGCACCTGTAGTCCCAGCTACTTGGGAAGCTGAGGCAAGAGAATTGCTTAAGCCCAAGAGTTTGAGGTTGCTGTGAGCTGTGATGCTACGGCACTCTATCGAGTGTGGCATAGTGAGATTCTGTCTCAAAAAAGCAAAAACAAAAAAAACCTTTTAGCTGTTAAATTTAACACTCCCATATCCACCTCAGAAGAAGATGAAAACTTGTGCAAGTTTTAATATAAAGTGTATGTTTTGATCAAACTTGTTCCACCTCCTTATAAAGGCAATTTTTAATCAAATTGTGAGCTTTCACCATATGCTGGGTAACTATATTGTGTATTAAATTATCAGGCTTATTTAACTGTGACAGAATATAATGGTTTGCATATGGTGGGCAAAGTTTTCTTTCCCTCTCAAACTTGGATGGTCTGGTAAATGTGTGCCTGTGACTTGTGTTTGGATGGTTGTGGGGGGTGTCCTTTGGACCTTGGCACATGTGTTCCCTTCTAACAGAATGGATGTAGAAAGACTGGGGTCTCAGAGAAACCGCCAAGAGCAATCGATATAAAAATATCCATTTCCGCAGTTTTACTTCTCAATTCTGATTCTATGAAAACTGCCAGTTTGGAGTTTTCAACGAACTAAGTGTTTTGGATGCATTGTCCTCCTTTACCTGTGGAAGACAGCTGTTTATTATAGATCTAAGAAAACTTGCTGTGGGCTCTAGGTTTGAAATCTGGGCTGGATTTTGTAAAATTTCCTTATCAGCAATTCTTTACACCTGTTGGAAAAGACCTTTGGACTACAGAAGCTGAACTGTGTGTTTGACCATGTCGCACTGTGTCAACAAAGGGCCTTGTCACAACAAAGAAAGTCACAGCTAGATGCTAAGTCAGTCAAAGAAACTTGCGTGCTGGAGTGAAAATATATCCTGCGTGGCTTCCGAAGTCAGGAGGTTTATATTAATCCTGGTGACGATTTATATTAACTGGGTAATGTTACATAATCCTTTCTTCATTTTTACTAAACAATTGTAATCAATTGAGAAACAGGTACATGAAATTCTTTTTGATTAAAATGATGCAGATGGCGGTCACAGCAAACAGAAAGCTTTTGATGCAGGATCCCAGGGTGGAGGTACCCTGGGAATTATTGTTTCCAGTTTTAACCTAATAAGCAAATGTTCTCACCTTACATGACTTGGAAAAGTTTCATTTGAGTGGGTGTCTGTGAGATTCATATTTCAAAGCTTCCAAATGTTGTAGTCGGATATGTGAATGAAAAAGAGGATGAAAAAGTCATTAGGCTCTTGGAAGTCTTTTTCTGGAGTAGGGTGTCCAACCTGCAGCCGCATGCTGATTTCATGAGGACTTCTTTGCTTAAGTGTGATGTTGGCTAGCATGAGAAGTATACACGAAACTTGTCTTTGCTAATAAGCTTTCCTTAGTGTTTGCATAATTAATGTGCAGCCCAAGACAATTCATATTCTTCCAGTGTACGTCAGTGTGTCATATAGAACATTACCAAAAATGTAGTTGGGGCATAGAGTTATATTTAAGAGAACAGTTTTAGCAGATGCCTGAAGTTCTTTTGGAAGCAGCTGTTTGCAAATAAAGAAATCAGGACTGACAGGCAGTTGTAAGTGTCATTCTTTCCATGTGTTACCAGCGTCTCTTCCCAAAGTGGAAGTTACCAGGAAAGTGTTGGACTTGTATGGAAATTGGGACGTGGCCCCTGGTGGACTTAATGTGTGTTCTTTAAATAGGCAGACTTCAGGATTTATATAGAATACTTTATATTCATTTTTGATGCTGTTTTTCACTTTTGTAGTGGGGGATGTCAACCCCTCTTTGGGGACATGGTTGAAGAACTGTAGATAGGGTCAACAAGTTAAAATCCCCTGATGTGGGGGAAACAAATGCAGATAGAGAGGGCCTTGGGATTTTCCTAGAAATGCTTGTAGAGCCTCCTGGGGCCCCAGGGTCTAGCTGGCAGGCCCCAAGTGCTTTTATCCAATTCAAGGTTGACTTACCAGGGATCACAATGACAGGGGTGACAGCCAACGCTGAAGGCCCTGCTGGTGGATTTGAAAGCAGGTTCCTCATTGGCAATGAGGGAGTGACCCTTTTTAAGTCATATTTTTATATCTTTTTGAATTTTCCCTCCTAAGCGGACAAGAGGGAGAAAATATATGATGTGTGATTAACTGGCCATTTCAAGTGACCTCTCTGTTGTTAGACTTTAATTACTGACTGATTTGTGTATACATTTGATTTATTTAGGAATTGTTTCCAGGAGACAAGTAGAGTCAGTGAGATGTGTAGAAAGAGTGTGGGATTAGGCATTGGAGCAACCTGCCCAGATCACGAGCTGTGTAGCACCGGGCAAAACTAATCTCTGCCCTTTACTTTCCTCATGCAGGAAGAGGGTGAGTGTTTCCTAACCTCCTGAAGGTCAGTCTTTGATATAATGTCATTGAAGCTCTTAGCGCGTGAGTGTGATACATTACCAGCACTCCATTACTAGAAGGCAGTGTTTTTGCTGTTGATCCACACAGTTGAAAGCAGCATAAAGTGATGAGTTTCTGTGTATGTTATTTCCCTCCTGTCACTCTATGTTAAGAATGCAATAATAGGCCTACTGCGCTGGCTCACTCCTGTAATCCCAGCACTCTGAGAGGCTGATGTGGGAGGATCACTTGAGCTTAGGAGTTTGAGACCAGCGTGAGCAAAGTGAGAGTCTGTCTCTATTAAAAATAGAAAAAAATAGCTGGGCATTGTGGCAGGCACCTGTAGTCCCAGCGACTTGGGAGGCTAAGGCAGGAAGATAGGATGAACCCAGGAGTTTGAGGTTGCTGTGAACTATGATGATGCTATAGCAAGCACGCCAGCCTGGGCAACAGAGTGAGACTGCCTCTCTCACACACAAAAAAGGGCAGTAATAGTCTCTTAAACTAAAAGTTGAACATACCATAACCAATATATTTTAAATCTTTTGAAATACATTGATTTGATTTATTTTCAATCAAATTAGAAATAAAATAGGAATAAATTAAGTTGAAAATTTTAGGAAAAGGAGTTGATTTGAAATGCCATTTCCAGCGATAGTTTTGTTATAACATGTCCACGTTAACATACTGATTCATGAGGTTGTGCTTAGTGTCCTTTTTGTTGGAGTTGATGAAATTGTTGTGCAGAATAGAAATAGTTTAGTGAGATTATTAAATCTCAGTGTTGCATTCCATCATGTGGGTATCACGGGTCATAAGGTAATTCTTTATAACTTGAAGGGCCAGTGAATATCCAATAATTTTTTCTCTGAGAGAGAGTCTCATTCAATCACCCTGGGTAGAGTGTGGATTTTTGGTATGATAGGATGTCAGTGGAGTTGAATGTCGGCCAGATGGAGGAGGTCTGAGGCTTTGACCTGGGAGAATGGGAACCACCGGGTCCTGAAGGGTGCTCAGAGAGGATGAAGCAGTGCAGAGACCTAGCACGCTTGTGGTTTAAGGAGCCTGGGTAAAGTTCTTGTTCAGTGTTGGTGGTGGACAAGTTTGCCTTTCAGCCTCTTCTTCTCCATCAATAAAATGGGAGTGATAATGGTGTTGGCCTTACTATCCCAAGAGTACTCTACTTAAATTGGTTGCATAGAGGGAACACAGGGGCTATTATATTTTTAGCCCTTTCTTTGGCTTCTCTGGGTGGGGTCTCCATGTCACACTTGTGAATAGTAAATAAGGCTGTGGATGCGTCCTGAAGATTCTTTCTTTGTTTGAGAAAGATATTTGCTTTTCAAAAAGTTTTTTTAGAAAAGGAATATGAGAGCCACGATAATTTTGAGGGTGGTGTTTTGCCACAAAATGCAATCCAAACTCATAGTTAAATCTTGTTTGTTTTATTTACAGGGAACACGGGTCTGGCTGAGAGAAAATGGCCAACATTTTCCAAGTACTGTAAATTCCTGTGCAGAAGGCGTCGTTGTCTTCCGAACAGACTATGGCCAGGTGAGAGTGCGTCGCTGCAGGTTCCTGACATCTGTGCTCTGCCTTGTACATGGTCTGACCCAACGGTGCCTGTGCTCACCTCACCCCACACGTTACCTTATTTCTCTAAGGGATAAATCCCAATCCCAGTGAGAATGTAGGACGTACACATTGAGAGTGTGTGATGGATACAATACAGCACAGCAAACGGACAGAAGAGCACACCCTGGCCTGGTTTCCTTCCTGGGTATCTTTTCTATCTTCTTTTACCCTTTCAAGAATCAGAAGTGTAGGGTGTTAGGTAATTTGAGAAAAGGCATATATATATTAATATCTGCCAATCAGAGACCTTATCACTTTCTCTTAAAATTCTTAAACTTTCAGAGTGACTCAGTCAGTTTAGGCTACCCTGACCGAATACTGTAAACTTCGTGGACTGTAAGCAGCAGACACTTACTTCTCACGGTTCTAGGGGCTGGGAATTCCAAGATCAAGGTGCTGTCAGTTTAGTGGCTGGTGAGGACCCCGCTTCCAGTTTCACAGGCTGCCGGCTTCTCGCTGTTCCTCTCACTCACATGGTGGACGGGTCAAGGGAGCTTTCACGGGTCTCTTTCACATTAAGTCTCATTCGTGATGGCTTCATCTTCATGACCTAATCACTTCCCCAAGGCCCCATCTTTTAATATTGTTGCACGGAGGATTAAGATTTCAACACAGGAATTTTGTGGAGGATACATGCCCTCAGTCTGTAACACAGAATTACGGCAACATTGGTGTGCCAGTGAGAATTTAGGGTCAAGAAGACTGACTCATCCACTTAAGCTGAGCCTTGTCATCTCCCTTGTTAACCACTGAAGAAGTCTTTTCTGTACCCAGCAACTCCACTGCTCCTGGACCCCATTCTGTAGTGGAAAATGAATGAAAAGCATTTCCCCCAAAATACATGTGTGAATCCGGAAACCCATTTGCTGCTGGATTATACTTTGACAATTATGAGAGGAACCCCAGCTTCCCCATTTTAAAAAGGACACCTATTTTAATGTTACAGATGGACTCCCCCATCTGTTGAGGACACATTGAAATTTAAGACTTAGGGAACTGAAAGGAAGCTGTATCAGGAAGATGGGGCTACTACCTTCTTAGTCCCCTCTTTGCTTTCTCTATTCAGTGGGACTCACTCTTTGTCACACTCGGGTATGGTCAGTAGAGGCTGCTGATCTAAAAATGTAGAAGTGAATTTAGTTTGCAAGTTGTTGTGTTGAGAACAAAAGCTTCAGGGTCCATTTTTCTGTGTTTTAAGGTAGATGACTCACTTGGTTAACAAAACTTCTCAGCAGGGGTGGTCTGTTTGGTGGAGCCTTACTCATTTCTTGGCTTAATAAACAATGATGTTGGGTGTTTTGCAACTCTTTTTTTTCCCCATCTGAGAGTCTTGAATGGCTTCTTAGTATTTATCTATTTTTTTTTTTTTTTGAGACGGAGTCTTATTATGTCACTGTTGGTAGAGTGCCACAATGTCACAACTCATAGCAACCTCAAACTTTTGAGCTTAAGTGATTCTCTTGCCTTAGCCTCCCAAGTAGCTGGGACTGCAGGTGCCCACCACAATGCCCGGCTATTTTTTGTTGCAGTTGTCATTGTTGTTTATGGGCCAGGTTCTAACAAGCCAGCCTTGCTATATGTGGCTGGCGCCATAACCACTGTGCTACAGGTGCCGAGTTCTAACAAGCCAGCCTTGGGCCGGGTTCTAACAAGCCAACCTTGCTGTATGTGGCTGGCGCCATAACCACTGTGCTACGGGTGCCGAGCCCTCAGTATTTATCTGGTATAAAGATACACCTGTGCTTTGTAGATGTGGACTTGGGAGTGTGGCGAAAGATAGGGGCAAATAGATCACACGTCTAATGGTTGCCTATAGTGCAGACTCTCTCCGCTGACGCCCAGTCTAGTTGTTTTCTCATCAGAGTCTCAGGTAATGTATTGGTAGTATGATCCATAAACTGAAGACCAAATAAGTGAGTTTTGCTAACTTTAAGCTCAGCCTGTTCTCACATGTTGAAGTTCCCAAATGGGATTGGTCAGCATTTTTCTGTCTTGCTAATTACTCTGTCTTCCCTTCTTACTTTCTCCAGATGAGAATTCCTCTCCTCCCCTCCTCTCCCATTGTATCCCCTTCCCTCCCCTCCCCTCCCCTCCCCTCTCCTCCCCTCTCCTCTCCTCTTCTCTTCTCTTCTCCCTTGATAGAGTGCTATGGGGTCATAGCTCACAGCAACCTCAAACTCTTAGGCTCAAGCAATTCTCTTGCCTCAGCCTCCCAAGTAGCTGGGACTACAGGTGTCCGCCACAATGCCTAGCTACTTTTTAAGAGACAGGGTCTTGCTCTGGCTCAGACTGGTTTTGAATCCATGAGCTCAGGCAATCTACCCTCCCAAGTGCTAGGATTACAGGCCTCAGCCTCCCAAGTGCTAGGATTATAGGCGTGAGCCACCGCTCCCGGCAGAGAATTAAGTTTCTTTAAGGCTTTCCATATATACTTCTCAAGGTGATGTGGAAAGGGAAAACAACGTGTAAACAGTGTAATTCATTTAATGAAGTGAAATAGATTTTTAATGGGATCCATTTCTTTTCTTTGAATTATATTTTAATCCCAGAGCCTTTCCTTGTATTCTTTTACCTTTGCTTTAAAAAACTTTTTGATTAAAAACATACATTAACTTTGCTATCTTAACTGTCTTTATGAGTGTAGTTCAGTAGTTGTGCAACAGATCAGCAGAACTTCATCTTGCAGCACTGAAACTCTAGCCACTAAACATCAATTCTCTCCACCCTCTCTCTGCAGCGCTGGGTAGCTTCTGTTCTTCATTTCTATGATTTTAATTACTTTAGATCAGGGAGGTTCAACCTTTCGGCTTCTGTCAGCCACACTGGAAGAAGAAGAGCTGTCTTGGGTCACACATTGAATACACAAACCCTAAACAAAGGTGATGAGCAAAGCGAAAGGCCTGTGCATGATTTTCATGATATCAGCCACCGCATATAAGGAAAAAAAAGCTCATGTAACAGTCCTAATCCTACAGGACTGTGTTTACTTTTATTATAAAAATTAATGGACAGGGAAATAAGCAGCAAGGTTTGGGCCCTTTCACATCTCAGCTTCTGACCCAGGGCAAGGCCAAGAGTCGATTGCAAAGCATGTGAAGAGCCGCTGAGGTGTGCACGCACCCATAATAATCGAATAAGAATGCTCACCTGATGTCTAAATAACACTGAACGACTAGTGTTGCAATGGTAGGTTGAAATATTATTGATAATGGCTGCTAGGTCGAGTCATCAAGAGCAACTATGATGTCTGATTGTGTCAGTTCCACTGTGTGCACTTGGACAATAACACGGTGGGAGCCGCACAGTGCAGTGAAACCGAAGCCACACAGGCGTGCAAATAGTGAGAGCGTATGTGTGTTTATTTCATGTGACACTGTGACATGACTTTGTTGTCTACAGACTTCCTGCTTGAGAACTGTGCCGTCCAATTCCACCAAATAATCACCAAAAAACTCCTAATGTTTTAAGTCAGTTTATGATTTTGTACTGGGCTGTGTTCATAGCCATCCTGGGCCACGTGCAGGCCATAGACACCTCTGCTTCATATGAGTGGAGTAATACAGTATTTGGTCTTTTGCGACTGGATTATTTCAATTAGGACAGTGTCTCCAGGGCTTTCTATTCCTGTCTAACTAAGCTTTGTTGGCAGAGGCTCTTAACATGACAACTCAACCTGTCTTATGGTGCCTTTGCCTCTTGGACAGGAACCTGTGCCACGTAAAGCCCTTGCTGGCCACAGTTGATGGGCAGCTCTCAATGAGCTTGGATAGGAGGGTTAGGTCAGTAGTTTTGCTCATTTTGGACAGTATTTATGGATTGTGGGTTTAGAAAGAACGAAAGCCAGGATAATGTGTACTTGAAAACAACACTGAACCTTGACCTCTAATCTTCAGTTGGTCATCAAATACTTGTTTTTTTGTTGTCCACTCTCTTATTCCCAGATAGACAAGTGTAATTAGCCTGAAGATTCATGTAGGAATTGTAGGGTTTACAGTATGACAAAAATAAGGCCAGATTTTTTTTTTTTTGAGACAGAGTCTTACTCTGTTGCTCTATGTAGAGTGCCATGGTGCCCTGGATAGAGTGCCTTGGCTCTCATAGCTCACAGCAACCCCAAACTCTTGAGGCAATTCTCTTCCCTTGGCCTCCCAAGTAGCTGGCACTACAGGCACCGGCCACGATGTCCGGCTAGTTTTTCTATTTTTAGTAGAGATGTAATCTTGCTCTTGCTTAGGCTGGAAAAATCAGGCCAGATTTTAAAAATTGGGTTTAAGCTCGGATCAAGAATCGGTACTGGCCAAAATACTCTAGCTGCTTTTCTAGACCTAAATAGTCCTCCCCTCCTTACATCATAAGTTCATTCTAAAATTTACAGAAATAGTCACCAAGGATAAGGAGAGGTTCATTAGCTGGTCCTGGTGCCCAGGATAGGAACACCTGTGCTGTAACTAGGCAGGGAGAGATTCTTGAAGGAATCAGGCTCAAAAATCTACAGCATGGCCTTGTTCTGGTCAAACCTGTCCTTGGTTACTTTTTAAAATACTGGTTAATTTTGACTCAATTCGGTATGTTATTAAAGGATGTTAAGATATTGGCATTTTTGGAAGGAGAGAATGAGAAGTTAGTATTTAAAGGGTACAGATTTTCAGTTTGGGAACATGAAAAATTTCTGAAGATGGCGGAGATGACTGTACAGCAATGTGATTGCACTTAACGCCAATGAACGGTGCACTGAAACGTGCTGCAACTGGTGCACTTTGGATTGGTGTGTATGTGTGTGTGTGTTTATTCATTTTGCCTCTTCCATACACACACTAAAAGATATCAATCAGTGTTTGAGTCAAATGGTAATGGGCAGAAATTATTAAATGATACTTGTTTCTTTAAAAACAATTCCTTTGAAATTTGTACATTGCCCAATTATGACCTCTTAAGAGTCCATAACTGCTTTACTAAACGATTAGTATAATTTTCCTTTGATTTAGAGCAGTGCATCTGAAATGTCACCACCTGTGAATCACCTGGGGATCTTGTTAAGATGCAGATTCTGACAGGCCAGTGGGTTGGGCGGGAGAGTCTGCTTTTTTCACAAGCTCTTTCACAGTGACATTGATGTGGCTGAACAAACCATACTGGAGTAGTGAGGATTTAGAAGGTATTCCTGGAAAATGTCTTATGATCATGGTCACCTAAGATGAAGAGCAGGAGGACCTCAATCCCTTATTTACACCTCCAGTTTCTGTTTTGGAGGAAGCAAAGATAGTGACAAGGAGGAAAGCTTTGGACAAAGTTTAAAAGTCTTTTTCTGGCCCTTCAAAGCTGTTCCTCTCTTTCCCAATCTCCATGCTCTTCCTTCCAGAGACCATTTCACCTTCTGTGTGGCCAGTGGTTGGGCTAACTGTAGTATAGTAACTCTCGTGTGCATTAAAGAGCAATTTGAAAAATCCTCTTTACTGTTAGAGACCCAGCAGAGCCGTGCGTAACTAAAATCCCAAAGTGGAACCTCTGGGACACTGGGTAGACAAAAGATAATAGAGTATTGTTTTGCTTGAGTTCATGAAAGGGTACCTGCTTTCTCGGTTCATTCAGTCTCATGAGAATTGTGCACATTCACTCAGCTGCTCTTTTTTTATTTTTTGGCCAGGGATATAGTTTTATGTTAATTTAAAGTTGCATAACACTCTAAGATTTAAATTACTGTAGGTTGATACTAGGAATATAGAAGGCCAAAAGTCCCCATTTGACTTATAGCTTATATTCACTGGGAAGCATTGGCAGATGGGAAAAAGAAAGGAGCAAATGACATGCTCTCACACTCTTTTGAAAAATATATGTCACCGTGGGCTCCACGGCACACAGGCAGGTCAGCACAGGTCCTGCAAGTTAGATGTTGGTTGTCTTCTTAGACAACAAGCTTTGGGACAGAGTCTCAGCAGGGCATATTTTAAAAAGCACCATAGTTCCACTGGGTGCCTGCACAGCTGGGAGATCAACTCTCATGAAAAGGGAAGAGGGAAGACAGCACTGAACATTTGTCTTTTTCCAGAACATTCAGGAGGTGCACGGTCACCATAGCGCCCTTTAAGAACATTGTAGAATTGAGTAATAAGTTCTAAATTAGACTTTCATGTTGAGAGTTTGAATTATTTTGTTATCTTTTTTTCTGAAAAGGGTCTAATTTGATTGCTCTAAAATAACCTTAGCGTGATATCAATTTACCTGCTTGTATTTTCATGGGTGGTTGTTCAATTTGCCGCAGTACCTTTAATCAAGGCGATTATACTGTGCAGTGATTCCATTGGGGTTTTTGTTTGAATTGTGTCTATGTGGAGTCTTCCAAAATATTTACTGGTTGGGGATTTAATCGTCCAAATCTACAAGTTGGTGCCCTTCTCCATGCCCTTCTCTTTTTATTTGCAGCAAGTGTAACTGAACTTGGTTTTAAAAGTTCTCTCCTACACCGGGAACACATACTAATTACTAATCACATCTCCTGCTTAAAACCATCTCTGACCTGTTGGGTTGGCCTTCTGGTTTTGGCTTATTGGATGACATGGGCCCAATTTTGTGAAACTTGATGAGGAGTGAGTGAGTGTGGTGACTTTTCACTTTTCAGGGCTCTTTTTTTTGGTCATTTTCACACATTTTCTGCCCTGTCCTGCTGACTTTCTTTTCCTTTGTCTCCATTGGTGTCTTTTTGTCCTTTGAATCTCCTGTGGATGCGGGCGCCTTTTGACCTCTTTCCAGCGACCTTCTCACTACACCGTCTGTGCACACTTCTGTCACTGGTGCAGTCTCCAGCTTGTGGAGTGCAGGGGAGTGGTCAGTGGGGACCAGCCAGCAGGTCTCCCACTGTGGGAATTGGACAGCTAGAGTGGCCAGAGAAGTTAGAGCTGACTGCTGAGGGGAAGTGGTAGATCCTAGACATTTGAGCCCAGTGAAAAATCTCATCTGAGAGCCCAGGAATGCCTGTGCTCTCCAGCAGCCAGACACTGCATTCCTGGCTTGTCATGCAAAGCCAGCTGCTGGCTGGGCAGTGGGGGTTGGGGGGGAGGGTGGCATGAGCCCAATGAACTCCTTCTTGGAGCTGGTGGGGGGAATAAGCCAGCAGCTGGCTTGATACCCCTGCTGGCCTTATACCCCAGGCAGCAGGAAGGGACCACCAGGGGTCCTGAGGGGACTAACTCCTGGGAAGATTGGCTGGGCTTTGAATTGTGGGGGGTGAGGGAACCAGCAGCGAGGCAGCTAAGCTTGTGAAGATGGAGGAGCAAGTGGTTCATAAGGCACAAGCGGTGTCCTTAGGATATAGGGGTTTTGGGAACCACACTCTGGCACAGAAGAGAGATCCTTTCTAGTCATCTGATCCGGACATAATTTCTTGTCTTTTGTGTTTTGTTTTGTTTTTAATGTATCTTCTATCCCCTTCTCAGCCTTTTTGATCTCCTTTTTTTGTGCATGGGAGGGAAAATGTTTTCACTTAATGGGGACATTTATTGTACCTATTTTTTCTCCTCAAAAGGATGGACATATAAGATTGTTTGCTATTGGGCTCACTGTGCCTCTCAAGTCTCTCCGATGTCCCATATCTGGAGTTGCTGCTTCCAACCAAATCAACTTCAGGTTTGCATGAGCCGTGTAAAACAGCAGTTTCTAGATGTTTTGAAGAGTTGGATTTTGGCAGTTCTGTGTGGCTCAGCCTAATAGCTTGTTCACAGCCCTTAATTTTAATTTTGTGATTTAGGTTATCATGGATCTGCTTATGATTTAACAATGGGAGTTTTTCTGATAGCTTACAGTAAAGCTCAACCAAATAGAAGTTTTCTTTGGTTGGGTTTTTTTTTTTTTTTTTGCAGTCCAGTTGAGACGGAAAGCACATCCCTAAAATAACATGCAGGCTTCAGTTCTGTTGCTTTTGCTATTGTGCGTACACATGTGCTAACAGCTGTAACTTTGGTATTCCTTCTGGGGTTTCACTTTCTCTGGTGGGTGTCTAAAGGATTTGCTATGATTAGTCTCTTCTGTAAATACTCAAATTTGAGTTGAAAGAAAAATGAATAAATACACAGGGTTTTTTTTTTTTTTTTTTTTAGATAAGACCTTGGGTTTTCCTCTCCTGTTTTGTGTGTGTTTATGGGGGTAAACACACATTACATAGAGCTTAGCATTTTCACCATTTTAAGTTTACAGTTCAGAGGCATTGACAACATATGTAATGTTGTGTTATCCCACCATAATTTCTAAAACTTTTTCATTAACCCAAACAAAAATTCTGAACTCATCAAGCAATGACTCACCTTGTCATTTTTTTTAAATTTCAGATTAATATAAGGGTACAAATGATTTGGTTACACTGTTTGTATTTGTTAGGTAAAGTCCAAGTAGTACTTGAGTCCTTCACCCAGGAAGTGTGCCCTGTACCCCTACATTGCGCCCATTAGATAGGAGCTTACCAAACCCTCTTCCTCTTCCCCTCTCTACTCTCCCTGTAATTTATTTCTAAATTACTTTTCTGTTGAATACCTTTTCTTACACTGCTTTTTTAAAATAATAGCACATTAGGAATTCTGGTTTGTATCTTTTCTTAAAGAATAGATTGTGAAAGATTGTGGCTCGCGGACGAGCTTTGGATTCCTGGATTGGAGAATCCAGTGGTCCAGCTCAGCTCCCTGACCACTTAGCTTTGGCCACTTGTTGTACACATAGAGTTGAATGATGTGGCCCCTGTGGATGGATGAAAGTTTCTCTGAAGAGGAAAATGGGTTCCACAGTCATCCTAAAAGTATGGAGAAAGAGAAATATGCTGGTAACAAGTGACAGATAATTTTTAAAAATTAGATGTATGGTATTTGGCTTCTTTTGTTGAAACTTTAGTAGGGCCCCATCTGTTATTCTTGGAGTTCACTTCAATTAAAACAGGGCAGCTGTATTAAAAAGATAGCATTGAGCCGTGAAACTCTTACATTCCCTGTGTTTTTCCCATATTTTGCCATTGCTCCTGGAAATACCCGTCTCTGAGATGCACGTTAAACACCAGTTTGCAGTTGCTTAGAGTCAGAGGTCTGTACCCTGGAGACTTGACACCGTTGGGACTTTCAGTCTTCCCTTCAAGACCAAGTAAAATGTAACTTGTCCAACTAACTTAGTTTTGAGCTAAAAAAAAATGTTTATATGCTCTGAAATCCATGTGGTTCTGACTCTCTAGACCTCTTCCAAGAATTTGGTTTGGCATTTTGTGGCTCAAAGATGGAAAGTCAAATGTTTCCATTAATTTTCACTCTGGGACTATAGAAGAAGAAAAAAAGTTTGCTTGTTTATTGTGCACTTAGCTCTGGGAAAAACACGTGCATGTTTACAAATCTGTGCAGCCCGTACGGAAAGCTCCTTTACTGCAATCTGGGAGGAAGCCCAAGTGCCAACAGGCCAAGCCCCCTTGTTCTTTCCCCCACCAGAAACCTGGTTTCTGCAGAGCTGGGTCCAGCTGCCCGGCCTTCATTCAGGGCTGAATGTGTTGATGCAATCTGCTCACAGAGGTCACCACCACTTGAAAGAGTCACCTTATCACATGTGCACGTTTGGCCTTTTTTCTCTCTCCTCACCAAGGTCTCTGAGAATGGGGACTTGTCATTGCTGTGTCCCTAGCACCCAGGAGCAGAGCCTGGCCCAGAGGCGCCCTCAATAGATACTGAATGGATGAATGAAGCTCTGTTTGAAGTCAGCACAGAGCCACATAAGTCACTAGAATGCTGTGTGCTTTGTTAAGCATGTTATCATGTGACATTTTAATTAAAAAGTTAACAAGTCTTAACTTTGACCTGTAAATGTCCAAAAAAGAGCCGCGTGTCACAAGGATTGTGGTGGGAGTTTTACCATGTTATTTCTACCCTCAAAGTGTATAGACCCCCATAGACCATAGGACCGGGATGAAATAAAGAGGGTGGAAGAAAAGCTTGGGAATTCTTTCACTCGATAGAGTCTAGAAACATAGAAATTGTGTTTTCTTTTCTTGGGTGGAGTGGGTAAGTGTCTTGACTTCAGTTCAGAATCTTTTTCCAAAGTTTGGCATTTCCAATACCTGAGATTGTTATTCAACAGTCATACTGAAGCAGGAAACAGCAGCAAACATCATAAGCTGCCTTTGTGTCCTAAGGAATATGCCTGTGTGAGGTGTCACCGACCTCAGTGTGCCAGAGGGACACGCCGTTTCTGTTCTGTTACTCCCATAGTTCTAAAGCACATCTTCCTCATAGGTGGTGAGGAGGAAGGCCTTGTCAGGGTCGGCATTTCAGATGGGGTAAGGAAAGAGGATGGTATTTGCTGGGTGACAGCGCCCACCTGGCACTGTGCTGGTGAGTGTCAGTCTCTTTGTCCTGTTTCATCCTCAGAACCTCACAAGCCAGCTGGAGTGTATTGACATGACAGTTGAACTTAGGTGTGCTAACAGGTCCAAGAGGCCACACTTGGCCAGGGGTCAGTGATAGAGCTGAGGTTTGCAACTGGTGTTTATCATCTTTCACTTTATCATGTTGGCACCTAAGGAGGAGTCTGAATGAGAAGGGTCAGACTGTTGACGGGGTCGCTGGCTCCTCTGCCGTGCTGCCTTCTTTTCTCTCCATGCACTCCAGGGATCTAGAATACCCATCCTCTGCTTCCTTGTCATGACTTCTCTGCTCCCTGGAGTTACTCTTCAAGATTGGCAGGTTTTCTTGACACCTCCCCGCTGCCTTCTACTCTCTTAGCTTTTTTCCTTCATTTTGCTGCGTTGCTCCGGGGAGAGAGAAGGGCCACTTTTTTAGTGTTCCTAGCCTTGTGCTCACAGTCTTGACACATGATTCTTCTTTTGGCAAAGTAATTCCCCACGCTGGCTGCACATTGCAGTGCACTGGGAAGCTCTTACAAGAAAGAGCCTTGGCCCTGTCCCAGAACAAAAAACCCAGAATCTCAGGTGAGACTCAGGCTATGCTGTGTTTTTAAAAATGCTTAGTGGGTGCTATTCAATGAGATCTGGGTTCAGAACGATGTTATAGCCTGAACATCGTATCAAAATGTTACCTTAGAAATGATTGAAAAAGCACAGATTCTGCAGGCTGGGCTTAGGAAGGGCCTGTGATTGCTTAATAACTAGGCCCAGGGAGCTTCCTTTTTGGCCATCTTTTCTGTGAAATAGCCCCCTCTGTCCATCTTTCTCTTCACCTGCCCACCCAGCCAGCCATCATCTATCCCGGGGCCCTTGTCTGCGTGGGTCTCTGGAAGTCATCGTTTACTGTCTCCAGAGCCTCGACCTGCTCTTGATCTTCCCATCCGCCCTCCTTCTCCCACCTTCTCATGGGACACTGTTAGAGTAGGAAGTTTGCTTTAAGTGCCCCAGATACTGATGCAGTGTATCTGCACCTGTGAGTCTCCAGCTTCCTGCTTCATAGTCACTGTGGCCCTTGTTAAAAAGTTCCTTGGACCTTGTAAACATTGCCTGAATCCAGCTCTTAGTGAATTTGGTTTTGGAATCTGCATTTAACAAGTTCCTCAGATTTTATTCGCACTGACTCAGTGGGTACTTTGATCTGATATGAACTGGAAAGTTCTTCCCCCATCACCACCTCCAATTACTTGGTATTTACTTGAAATTGGGCTACTCTCTGCCCGTGAGGCGGGGGCCCTGGGGAAAGGCCAGCTTTCTCTCTACGGCCTGATCTTCAGAGAGGTTTGATTCTTTCATTTCCCTGCCCCCTTTTCTCTCTGTATCTGAAACAGAGATGTTTGGTCAGTTCTGCTTTGTGAGAGTGTGTGAAGATTGTTCTAGAAATCCCAGTGGAGAAGCAGTCTCCTCAGGTCAGCTGCACACATGCAGGCCATTAATGGTGGTCTTTGGGGGGCAGATAACTCAGTTAAGCTCTATCCGTGTTTCTGAAGTAAACCTTATACCTGTTACTATCTCAAAGACAGAGAGCGGATTAGGGCCTGAAGGAAAGGCAAGACCAAGGTGTCTGTGGAGGAGAAGACCGGCTCTGGGGGTGGGTGAAGGTGCCCCCCGGGGGAAGGACTTTGCTGTGGTCTGAGTGTTGTGTCTTTCTCTCCCTACAGTCTTATGTTTAGGTCGTGAGGACAGATCCCTGGTGAGTGGGATCCGTGTCCTTCTCAAAGAGGCCTCAGGGGGGCTTGTTTCTCCTCCTATCCCAAGAGGACAAAGTGCTCCTCATCTTTAGTCATGAGAGCAGTGCAAATCAAAACCACTGAGAGATGTCATCTAACTCCAGTAAGAGTGGACCGCATTACACAGTCCCCAAACTACAGATGTTGCCGTGGATGTGGAGAGAAGGGAACACTTCTGCCCTGCTGGTGGAAATGCAAGCTAATACGCTCCTTTTGGTCTCTCATCTGTGACTTTGGTGTCTTATGGAAGGGCTTTGCAACAGCCTGAATATTTGTGTCCCCCCTCTCCGCACCCCGGTACTAATGTGCACAGCCGAGGACCAGCAGAGCCTCAAGTACAGACCATCTGGCTTTCTGCAGCCAAAGTTTGCCCAGCCTGATCTAAAGGACCATTTCCTCCAACTACTTCTGAAATCCTATTTAGTGCTGCAGGGGACCTTCCAGAGGGATCCCAGCCTGCGCTACACACTGGAGTCACTTGAGGAGCTACTAAATGAGAGTCCTGGGCCACTATTCCATGCCAAATGCCGTGAGCTTTGCTGGAGGTGAGCCCAGGGATTTATCTGCAGCCAGCAGGAGCAGCCAGCAGGAGCTGTGAACCTCCTGGTGGACTGCTGGGTGATCCATGGGCTCTTAAGCCCCATTGTTTTCCCAGTGAGGGGTAATGTCTTGCCCTGGAGGATAAAATAGTCTGAGGTTAGTGGCTGAACTCAGGTTTCTTGTCACCTGTAGGGCAGTGGCTCTCAAAATTGAGCTGGCATCTGAATCCCCTGCAAGGCTTGTTAACACTGAATCCTGGGTCTGAACCCAGAGTTTCTGATTCGGAGTGTCAGGTGGAGCCTGAACATTTGCATTACCTTACTAGCTCCAGGTGCCTGCTTCCTGTTGGTCTGGAAGCCATGCTTCCAAAACAGGTTTGTAGGGCTTGGCAGGCTGTATGTGGACTTTTTTTAAAATTCATAATCAAAATAAAAGCATCTGATACACCATCTTCCTCCCAAAGCATATTCTTTGAAAACACAGATGGTCACTCACACAGCCCAAGTACCCTCTTCAGCTGCAGCAGCCTTAAAGGAATCATTCTTGAGCAGTGTTGTTGTGTTGGGAGCAAGACATAGTCTGGAGTTCTTAGTTTTAAACACTAACACCTGCCAATGGTTTAGTCTGTAACCGGGTGTTGTTTTCTGTGTTGGCTTGATGGAGAGCCACTCGCAGGCACAGCAGACATAGGAAAAGCCTGTGTGTGTTGTGTTCATTACAGCCCAACGTCTTTCCAAGGAAGGGCTCTCTGCCTTCTGGAAGTATTTCAGAGAGTGAGTTGATGGTGCTGTTCACTCTCTGAAGTTGTCGTAGAGGCCGGGGCATGGTGGCTGACACTGTAATCCTAGCACTCTGGGAGGCCAAGGCAGGTGGATCACTGGAGCTCAGGAGTTCAAGAGCAGACTCAGCAAGGCTGAGGGGTTTTAACGAACCCCCTTCTCAACTGACAGTAGAAAAATTAGTCAAGCATTGTGGCAGGCACCCATAGTCCCTACTACTCGGGAAGCTGAGGCAGAAGTTTGAGGTTGGCACTCAACCCAGGGAGACAGAGTGAGACGCTGTCTCAAAAAAATAAAGGAAGTTGCTATAGAAATGTTGACCCCATAATGTTTATTTTTAATATGGAAGAGCAATTAAATTGTTAACTTATCATTTTGGGCATGAGGCTAATACATGTTCCTCCTTTTCTAAGCTCTGTTTATTTCTATTTAGAAGTGCTGTTAGAACTCCTACCACACCTATGGAACATATGACAAGGGTACAAGTCAAATCTGTCAAGTGTACAACATAGATGTTTTGGTACAATAATCAAGTAAATGAGGTGAAAGCTCTGTTGATTGGTTTGATCTAACCACGTCAGATTGTATTAAAACAAAATCAGCACATTGTACCCCACATATGCATGAATGTATTTATGATCTATATGTATTTGACTTAATAAAAAAAAAGAACTCCTAGACGTTTCCCAGGTGTTCAATATTCTCTTTTATCCTCTTGTCCAGACCAACTGGCATAAAGAAACTGGGAAGAGGGCCAGGGTTACCTGG
>CAUYRH010173586.1:0-23929 GCA_963574655.1 Perodicticus potto
ACCTGAGCTGGCGGGTTCGAATCCAGCCCGGGCCTGCCAAACAACAATGACGGCTGCAACCAAAAAATGGCCGGGCGTTGTGGCGGGTGCCTGTAGTCCCAGCTACTTGGGAGGCGGAGGCAGGAGACTCGCTTGAGCCCACGAATTGGAGATTGCTGTGAGCTGTGATGTCACAGTACTCCATCCAGGGTGACAGCTTGAGGCTCTGTCTCAAAAAAAAAAAAAAAAAAAAGGGGACAGGGCAATACTGGCAGCCTGAGAAGGGGTCCAGCCCGGAGGGCTGGGCTAGGCCAAACGCTAGGTTCCTACCCGCCCAGATCTGCCCTCTGCCTGCTTCAGAGGGATGGCTGGTGATGGGAGAGAGGTCTGGTGAGAGGTGGGAGGTAGGAGAGGCTCCCCCAGGGCTCCCATATAACACTGAAGGGGTCGGAGGAGGGCAGACACACACTCACAAAACAGAAAATCAAGTTAAATAAAAGTAAAACCAAGTAGCCAGCCTCAGGCCTGTGCTGGCCTTGGGACCAGCTAAGTGACCTTCTGGCTACCTGCAGAGGCCCTTATGGTTGGCACCCAGGAGAAAGCATGGGGACCAGCCTGTCACCCCACCCTTGTCCCCTCACAAAGGGGACCAGAGGCAAGAGCAGGTAGCCTTCCCTCCCAGGGAAAGAGAGAAGATGACTTCTATTACTTTTTAAAGATGCCGCATTTTGTGACTATAATAAGGATAGAGTCAATGCGACAGATGAGAGGATATGGCGACCCTAAGCCTATGCTGCTTCTGCTGCTCCAGTAGGCACCTCACTTTTGGTGTTTTTTGGATTTCGTTGGTGGTTTTATGGTTATATTTTTTCATTTCTTTTTTGTTTTGCTATTTTGTTTTTCTTGTCCACTTGATTCGCATGCACCATCAACAAACATGAAACACACCCCCTCCTGCTCTGGCTGCTGCTGCAGTGGGTTGACCTGGAATGGACACCTGACCAGCTGCAGCAAGACACAGTGGCACCATGGGGGTGACCACCCTTTGCTCCCACTCTCAGCCTGATGTCCCCTCGCCCCCACTGGAGCCTGTCACACGTCCCTGAACCCTCACATCCATTCCCTTAGCTCTCGATCCGACTCCCTCCTGTCTCAATTCCCTCTGGCCTTCTGCTCCCGCCACACCTCATGCCCACCTTCCCTGAAGGCCACCCTGTGTGTGGCAAAACGGCCTTTGGACCTCCTCCGCATCCCCTGAGGTCTTCAATTCGCCCCAAGCTGGGGTCAGTCTCCTACCTAGGGCTGGCACCTGAGGCCCCACAGCCACAGTGCCCAGCCCAGCCCCCAATGCCCACAGACGGTTGGGGGGCCCTTCACAAACAACTAAACATGACTTTGGTAAAAGTTTCTAAAGGTACCAACAAACCCCATGAGAATAATAAGCTCTCCTCAGCCACCCCCTCCCACCAAGTACAATAAAATACAATAAACTCCTAAAAGGACCCCCTGAAATCAGAGAGAGAGGGAGGGAGAGAGACCAGCCCCACCAACTGTAGTCTCAGTGCCACTGTGCCATTCTGGAGGCCAATGTCTCATCGCCCCATGGACACATAAGCAGACCCAGGAGTCCCACCAGGGGGTTGCTGAGCATAGCCTTGTGCCAGGAGGGTGGCAGAGGCAGGGAGGGTGACAAGAAGAAATAGGTGCATGGTAAGTGATGAGGACAGCAGACTAGGAGCAGCGCTGGGGACTGGGGGGGCTGCCTCAGCCCAGAGGTTACGACTGAGTAAATAGCAAGTCTGCTTGTGGCTTGCTATTGTTTGTTCACAGTGTCTGGGGTGGGGAGGGACGGCCCACAGCTGGCTGACCCCAGGGTGGGAAGAGCTGGGGCCTGGTGGGCCCATCTGTCCACGGCTGGTG
The DNA here is from genome assembly GCA_963574655.1 of Perodicticus potto. Classification (NCBI taxonomy): domain Eukaryota; kingdom Metazoa; phylum Chordata; class Mammalia; order Primates; family Lorisidae; genus Perodicticus; species Perodicticus potto. Next base: position 1,900 of record CAUYRH010173586.1, read on the forward strand.
GGCAGGGAGTTGGGGGTAGGTGGACGCCCCCTACTTTCTGTCCTCAGCCTTCAGCAACCATCCAGGTCCCAGTACTCCGCTAGTCCACGGCGACTAGGTCTTTGCCATGACATCCTTGAACCAGGATGCCACGTCTGCCTCAAGTGTCTCATAGCGCCTGATGAAGCTGTGTTCAAGTAGCTTATTATACTTAGGTCTCTTCCTGTGATCTTTAGTAAGGCAGTCTTTGAGGAAGGACTAGAAGTCCCCTGAGAAGCCCATGTGACTGGGCAGGAGTGGGCGCTCTTCCTGAAGGACTTTGGTGAGGAACTCTGGTCTGTCTTGCAGTTCTTGTAGGGAAACTGTCCCGTCGCCAGCTCCACCATTGAGATGCCCAGGCTCCTCACGTCAGCCTGGATATCATAGTCTGGCTTGGTGGGAGTCTGGTGAGGGAGGGGTCAGTGCTCTCGGGCACCATGAAGGCAGCGCAGCCTGGCTCCACATCTTGGCCTTGGAGTCCACCAGGTGCCCGCTGATGCCAAAGTTGCAGAGCTTGATCTGGCTCCACTCATCCAGCAGGATATTGGAGGGTTTGACATCAGGATGAATGATGCCATGCTTCTCCTTCAGGTAGCACAGCGCCTTCACGATCGCCACAAGTATCTTGCCCAGGATCTGCTTGGGGATGGGGCCCTGTATCTGCTTCTTAAGCTTCTCAGCGCATGTGCCGTTGCGCCCCATGGCGATGAAGACATCAGTGTTGGTGATGAAGGTCCCGAAACACTGCTCCATGTAGAGGCAGTTGTGGCTCTTGAGCACCATGTCTAGGTCCATGAGGATTCGCTTGTTCTCCTCCTTGCTCCATGAGCACTGCATTTGCTTGACTGCATTTGCTTGGCCTGTCTTTCGGAGGCACATCTTCCATGCCTGGCCACATGTGCCACTGCCCATCTCACCCAAGTTCTCCACATCATTGATTTCTGCCTGGAGCACTGGCCCCTGATGGTCAGGTATCCTGTCTGCTTCTTGATCTCCTGCAGCTTCTGGTCAATCTTGATGCTCTAGTACTGCAGGGTGTGAACAATGTTGTTGGGAGCCCCAGCAGGTGGCGGGGATGGGCAGGACGTGTGGGGTACTGGGGGGAGCTCTCTGAAGATGGTGAGGGGCTGCCCCCATAGTTGGCCAGTGGGAGCTGCAGAGTGGGCTTGGGCTGCTGGGGCTGATTTCCAGGTTGAGTTCGATCCTCCACCAGGCCTCGCAGTTCTCCTGCTTCAGCTTTGCTTCCAGGCGGGACAGCTTCTGCTCCAGGGAGGATGCTGCCATTTTCCCCACCGTGCCCGCTCACCACCCAGCTGCCAGTCAGCCAGGCAGACAAACTCCGTACTGCGTCTGCACCAGAATCTGTTTCCTCTTTTTGATTTTATTTGCTTGAACTTTCTCTCATTTTTCTTAGGTAGTCTAGCTAATGTTATATTACCTATTTTAATTGTCAATTTTATTTGTTTCATTTTTTAGTTTATTGATTTTCTCCATTTTTTAATATTTCCTATTTCATTTATTTTTGCTCGAATCTCTATTGTTTACCCCATCTTCTAACTTTGTTCTTAGTTCTTTTTTCTGCTTACTTCAGGTTACTTAAGGTATAAAGTTAGGTTGTTGATTTGAGCTTTTCTTCTTTTTTAATGTGTTTATTGCTGTAAACTTCCCTTTTTGTATCTGCTTTTACTGCATCCCAAAGTTTTGTTATGTTGTATTTTGTTTTCAACTGTCTCAAAATATTTTCTTTTTTCTTTCTTTCTTTTTTTTTGAGACAGAGTCTCACTTTATCACCCTTGGTAGAGTGCTATGGTGTCACAGCTCACAGCAACCTCCAGCTCCTGGGCGTAGGCGATTCTCTTGCCTCAGCCTCCCAAGTAGCTAGGACTACAGGCACCTGCCACAACACCTGGCTATATTTTTGTTGCAGTTTGGCCGGGACCAGGTTTGAACCCACCACCCTCGGTATATGGGGCCGGTGCCCTATGCATTGAGCCACAGACGCTACCCCCAAAATATTTTCTAATTTCCTTTCTTTATCATTTATTTTGTGATCCATTGATTGTCAAAAGTATGTTTGTAATTTTTCAGTTTTCCTTTTCTATCAATTTCTGATTTCATTGTGTTTGGTCAGAAAAGATACTTGGTATGATTTAATCTTTTTAAATTTGTTAAGACTTGTTTTGTAACCTAACATAAAATCTCTTCTGGATAATATTCTGTGAGTGCATGAGAAGAATACTGTTGCTGTTGAATGGCATGCTCTGTATAGGTGTGTTAGGTCCATTTTGACTGTATCATTGTTAAAGTTCATTGTTTCTTTGTGGACTTCATGATTTTTCTACCCACTATCTCATTACAAGTGTATTGCTGCCTCTTGTAACTTAATTTTCAAACTCAAAAACCCATGGGTTTGGTTTGCTGTCCTAGTGGCACTCTTCTTTTTTTGTTTGTCTTTTAATAAGGAAATTCACAGAGATCTTTAAAAAGATAACAACAGTGGTAATTGTGTGACTTTTTTGCTATAATTCCTCTCACCATTTCACATGTATTAGAGCATTTTAGGGAACTCTCCCAATGAAATGTTATGGTACCCTATCTCTCCTACTCCCCTGCCAAATTCCTAAACCTTAGAAAGCATGAATATAATAAAAAACTGTTGACTGTTGGCATATACCACTAAATTAGGGTTATTTTATTACAAAACCAGAGTACCCATGATGTTTGGTTTGGCTAGTTGAAGGAGATTAGCCATTCTAGATTTGGGGGGAGAACTCAAGGGTGAGCAGAGCCTGGAGACAAGCCAGCATGGTCCCTGCCTGGGAGCTGTTATTCCTCTGACTAAAGGAGTGGCTCACGCAGCCGCGGATAGCACCACTGCACACCAAGGTATGTGTACAGGGTCTGCCAGGGTCAACGTTTTGTCTTTTCAGTCCTAGGGCTTGAGCAGCCACCTGGTCCTGGTTCAAGGTAACCCAGCCACACCAAGGACAAGGATGTGCTGTTTATTCATATTTTTTAAAAAGACAAAGACAAAACGTGTTGGTGGGACGGTGAATGCATATTTGTTTTTGTTGTTTGTTTGTTGGAGACAGAATCTCACTTTGTCACCCTTGGTAAACTGCTGTGGCGTCATAGCTCACAGTATCTTCAAACTCAAGCGATTCTCTTGCCTCAGTCTCCTGAGTAGCTGGAACTACAGGTGCCCCCCACAGTGCCCGTCTATTTTTAGAGATGGGATCTCCCTCTTACTCAGGTTGGTCTCAAACTCCTGAGCTCAGGAGACCCACCCAACTTGGCCTCCATATTTGTTGTTCTGAGATACTTCTTTAAATTCTTTTCAGTGAAACATACATTTAAATTATCCTGAGCTCAGGAGACCCACCCAACTTGGCCTCCATATTTGTTGTTCTGAGATACTTCTTTAAATTCTTTTCAGTGAAACATACATTTAAATTACAGAAAACCACCAATTAAGAGTTCTTTTTTCTTTTTTTCCTTTCTTGATACAGGGTCACACTGTGTTACCTGGGCTGAAGTGAACCTCCTGTCTCAGCCTCCCAAGTAGCTGGGACTACAGGCGTATACCACCATGCCTGGCTAATTTTTTTTATTCTTTGTAGAGACAGGGAGTCTCTTTGTTTCCTAGGCTGATCTCAAATGCCTGGACTTAAGTGATCCTCCTGCCTTGTCCTCACAAAGTGCTAGGACTTGCAGGCATGAGCCACCATGCCCAGCATTGAATTTCTTTTTTCAGACTTAGCTTTCTGGCCTTGTTGAGCATTTACCTATTATAATTATATTGATCTATCAGGATGCTACAAATAATAGGAATGCTATCTCAGCACATTTGTTATTATATCTCATTTCTGGAAGTCCAGAGGTACTGCAAGCCCTGGAGTTGGCTGGTTTTGCCTTTCATTTTTTTTGACAAAGACCCGGTCCTTTCCATTTCCCTGTTCTGACATCCTCAGTATTGACAGCTTCCTGAAGCCAGAAGCAAATTGGCAACAAAAGTGCTTTTGTGGACTGAATATCTGTGTCCTCTTCAAAATTCATAGGTTTAAGCTCTGACTTTCAGTGTGATGGTATTTGGACATGGAATCCTTAGAAGAAAATTAAGTTTAGATGACATCATGATTCCATTCTCATGATGGAATTAAATGCCCTTAGAAGGAGAAACACAAGGGAGCTCTCCCTCTGTCCCACCATGTGAGGACCCTAAGAAGGTGCTGTCTACAAGCCAAGAAGTGAGCCCTCACTGGGGACCACTTAGGCCACCACCTTGATCTTGCAACTGTGACACATAAATTTTGGTTGTTTATGCTACTGAGTGTATGGTATTTTGTTTTAGTGCCTTCAGGGAGACACCTAAGTGCCAAGAACCTTATCTAGACAGTACAGCTTCCAAAGTAGGCAACCACGTGTTGCTGAATTTGGTCAAAAGAAGAATTTTTACGTGTAAGCAATAGCCTAAGGAGCTGGGTCTAGAGGCAGAACTCTTACCCTAGCAAGATTTTTGAAATATGATTCTGTTGGCTTAAAATGAGAATGCCACATTCAAGTTTTCTGTGATGAATAGGTATTGCTTTTATAATCAGGAAAAAGATAAAAGTAAAATAAGCCTTCAAAGTATCTTTTAGAAATGTTCTAAAATTAGGTTGTGTGGTGGTTGCATTGAAGTGTACACTTTAAATTGGTGAATTTTATATGTGAATTATATTGCAATAAAGCTGTGTTTTAAAAATAATTTTTAGAAATTGCTTGAATTTTAGAGCTTAAAAACCATGTGCTACAACTCTGTGGTGACTGCCCTGTGAGGCAAGGGCACCTTTGTTGGTGTGGCTAGCTTCACAGCTTCTATAATCTTTTAGTAACTATTCTTTTTTTTATATGTAGTAAATATTCTTCGTGCTGTACAGAGTATTTTATATATTATAATCAGAGGTTTAGTATGCTTACAATAAAAATAAAACTGATACTGAATTATTGGATGTTATTGACCTCGTTACCTCTTTTTAAAATTTTTCTCTTTTAATCCACTAAGACTCTTTCTATCGTAAAGTAACAAAGGATCCAGTTTAAATTGATTTAAGTCAGAGGAAACTTCAGTGGCGCATGTAACCCAGAGGTCAGCTGTCTCCAGGCTCAGATGGGGCCGGTGGGCTCTGACTCTGTTTCTTGTTTCCATTCCCTCTAGTTTGGCTCAATTCTCAGGCCCAACAGGTTCTGACCACATCAGGTGCCCACCCCTACCTGATTGCTGTAGCACAGAGAGAGTACCATTAGCTGATACATGGACCCCATGCTTCACTTTGAACCTCTCCCTGGGTGTATAGGATAGGGGCGTGGTGGGTCATCAGAGCAAAACCGGGGTCTGTTTCCGGTTGCCAGGTGGCAAATCCTACCACTTTCCTCCTGCTTCCCTGCCTTCACTTCCTTTTATTGCTCATTTTATTCTTCCTTCTTCAATTCCTCAGGGCATATCTACCCTTAAATTCTCTTTAACTTATAGTTCTCACCTATAGGAAGTCTTTCAGCTACTGGTGACTTCTGGAAAGAACATTCAAGCTTGATGACTGAGTGGGAAAACTTTTCTTCTGTGAGGGAGAAGAGTATGCAGATAAGACAAGTCAAAACTCAAAAGTTAAGCAAAAATCAAGACCTTAATATATATCTCTACTTGTCTACTGAATCTCACTATTTTGAGTTTGGACTGGGAGACTTAAGGGTATCTATTACCTTAACTATAGGAGACATCTGAGGAGCAGTTCTTAATCCCCCATCTTTTATGGCTTTCAGTTCATTTTCTTTCTTTTTTTTTTTTTTTGAGACAGAGTCTCACTTTATTGCCATCAGTAGAGTGCTGTGGCATCCCAGCTCATAGCAACCTCCAACTCCTGGGCTTAGGCGATTCTCTTGCCTCAGCCTCCCAAGTAGCTGGGACTATAGATGCCTGCCACAACGGCTGGCTATTTTTTGTTGCAGTTTGGCTGGGCCGGACTTCAGCTCTCCACCCTCGGTATATGGGGCTGGCGCTCTACCCACTGAGCCACAGGCACTGCCCTCAATTCATTTTCTAATGTTTTTTCTGTTTTCTTCTGTCAATGTAAATTTATATCCACTTGCTTATTTTGATGGGTTTCAATCAAATGTGTTTGCCGAGAACAATGCTAGATTTGGTTGTTTTGTTTTGATTTTTTACTGCAGTGATTCTCTGATTTGTTTCAGTAGAATTATTCTACAGTTAAGTCTTTTCCAAGTTCATAGTAAAATGAATCTTCGTTAATTTTTTTCATTAGCAATAATGTTTTTAATGAAACTTGTTTGTTTTTATGTGAGAATATAATCGTGTTGAATATTACGACCACTTCTAACTGAATACTCTATATAGTAATCCTTTGTAATGAATTTACCTCTTCTCTCTCTCTCTTTTTTTTTTTTTAAATTAAATCATGGTTGTGTACATAAATGCAATCATGGGGTACAATGTGCTGGGTTTTTTTTTTTTTTTTTTGAGACAGAGCCTCAAGCTATCACCCTGGATAGAGTGCTGTGCCATCACAGCTCACAGCACCCTCCAACTCCTGGGCTCAAGCGAGTCTCTTGCCTCCGCCTCCCAAGTAGCTGGGACTACAGGCGCCCGCCACAACGCCTGGCCATTTTTTGATTATAGCCGTCATTGTTGTTTGGCGGGCCGGGCTGGATTCGAACCTGCCAGCTCAGGGTGTACATGGCTGATGCCTTAGCCCATTGAGCCACAGGCACCAAGGCAATGTGCTGGTTTTATATACAATTTGAAATATTTTCACTGACCTGGTTGACATAGCTTTCATGGCATTTTCTTCATTATTGTGTGGAGACATTTGTATTCTACATTTAGTAAGTTTCACCTGTACCCTTCCGAGATGCACCGTAAGTGTGGACCAACCAAATACTCTCCCTCTGCCCATCCTCCCTCCTCCCCTCCCCTCCCTTGTGGTGAATCTTTGTAATTTTAAGAATTTTCTCAAAATTGTTTTATTAAAACTTTGCCACACACTGTAACTTGCCTGCTAGAGGATAATAAAATGAATGAGAATACCAAATGAAAAATAACGAACAGTGTGGGAGCAGCTGATCTTGTTAGTTTTGATGGAAATTTTTTTTTTTTTTAATCATGGGCAGCTGTGTTAGTGGTTGGATTTTTTTTTTTTTTTTTGTAAGGTGGACATGTATTCACTGTCTGAATGGAGTATATCAAGTACTTCAGAGCAAAACGTTCTGCTTTGCCACCTTAAACTTTGAAAAGCACTACTTTTCAGGACAATCGAATTACTAATAGAATGTGCAGTATCGGCTCTGATGGTCAGCTGTATTACACATCACTGGGCATGGACTGGGCATGGTTGTTGCAGGAACGTTATTGTATCTATAATCATGAACACTCTTGGATTGGTTTCTACTGTTTTGAAAAATGTACTTATCCAGAATTATGCTCATCTGACATTGCCTGAACTCTGACACTGATAAGAAAAGAACTGCCTAGGAGAGCCAGTTAACTTTTGTTGTTTTCTTGCTTGCGTCCTGCCTGCTTTTGTTCCACAATTAGTCCACTTATGTATTCATAATTATAATTTGTTCTTGTTCTCTTTCTTTTTTCCTGTTTCTTCTTTTTATCTTTGGCCTACTTTTAGCAGCTTCTTAGGTGACTGAGTATTTGAATAATAAGTTTGGTACAGTACAGGTTAAAAATCCCAAATCCAAAAACCTAAAATGCTTCAAAACTTGAACACTTTTCTGAGTGCTAGCACACAGTGACTCTCAAAAGAGATGCTGATTAAAGCATTTCAGATTTGAGGGTTTTGTCTTCAGCTCTTTTTTTTTTTTTTAAGACAGAGTCACTCTGCTGTCCAGAGTGCTGTGGCCTCAGCCTACCTCACAGCAACCTTTGCCAGCTCCTGGGCTGAAGCGGTCCTTCTGCCTTATGCTCTGGAGTAGCCAAGACTGCAGACGCCCACTTCAACACCTGGCTGATTTTTAAACTTTTGGAAGAGATGGGGTCTCGCTTTTGCTCAGTCTGGTCTCAAGGTCCTGAGCTCAGGCAATCCCTCCTTGGCCCTAGAGGACTCTAGGTGTGAGCCACTGCGCAGCCTGGATTTGAGTTTTTTTGAGTTTGGGATGTTCATATTCTAAAATCCAAAAAAATTAGAAATCAGACATTCTTCTGGCCCCAAGTATTTTGGGAGAAGGGATATTCAGCCTGTATTCAGGCTGAACAACAAGGCGGCACAATCCTTTTAGCAGTCCTGTGCTTGATTTCTGCCATACTCAAGCAACAGGAGACAAACATTAATAATCATGCATTGTGCCCTCCCAGGGCACTGCTACTCCTGTTTCAGTGTCACATGGAGATGGGCCCAGAACAGAGTCAGAAAACCCAGGAAGGAACCTTCCCTCCTCCTCTGAGCACCTGGTCAGTGGAGAATAACTTCACCGGACCTCATTCCCATTCATTAGACTTTTTTTTTTTTTTGAGACAGAGCCTCAAGCTGTCACCCTGGATAGAGTCCCGTGGCATCACAGCTCACAGCAACCTCCAATTCCTGGGCTCAAGTGAGTCTCCTGCCTCCGCCTCCCAAGTAGCTTGGACTACAGGCGCCCTCCACAACGCCCGGCCATCTTTTGATTGCAGCCGTCATTGTTGTTTTGGCAGGCCCAGGCTGGATTCGAACCTGCCAGCTCAGGTGTATGTGACTGGCGCCTTAGCCCGTTGAGCCACAGGCGCCAAGCCCCATTCATTAGACTTAATTGGCCTCTATAGAGATTCATTTATCCTGGACAAGTGACACAGCATCTTGTTTCTAAAAGGTTCTCGACCCAAGGATGAAAAATTATTCCAAGGCTCAAAACAAAAGGAAGATGGAATCCCTGTTCTGTAGAAGTAATGTGGTCTTTATTTCCGGTGGGGTGAAATCAAGAAAGACATTCCACACATGGGTTATAGATTTAAAAGGTGAGGAGGGCTCATGCCTGCAATCCTGGGACTCTGGGAGGCCGAGGTGGGTGGATTGCTTGAGCTCACAAGTTTGTGACCAGCCTGAGCAAAAGCAAGAGCCCATCTCTACTAAAAATAGAAAAACTGAGGCAAGAGGATCACTTGAGCCCAAGAGTTGGAGGTTGCTGTGAGCTATGACACCACAGCACTCTACCCAGGGCAATAGCTTGAGACTCTGTCTCAAAAAAAAGGGGGTTGTTTTCCCCTTGTTTTGGAGTGTACAATAGGATCATGATCATACTCGTGGAAACTATGATCAAATAATTTATTATTGCTTCTCTCTTTTTAAACTGTCAAGGGTGTCGGCCATGACCCTTATGATGGAGAAGAAAGGAATCACCCCCTTTCCAGCCTTCATTCTCCACATTCTGTTGTTTTAAAGCAGATATTTAAAGCAAGCTTGCTTTAGGTGACTGGCTCTGTAGGACCTGGTGATCCATTTATACATCTCAGATTGGGGAACTGAGCCTGCACCCTGAAGACTGTACCTTTCTATCAGTCTGGTTTAAAAGAAACTGAGGGAAGCAAGTGTAAACTTTTCATCCTTCCAAGCAGGAAGATTTTTGTCAACCTGTGTGTTAAGTTTGGAATCCATAGATTTATCAGAAAGAATGGACTGAGAACACATACTCATTTCATAAAGGATGTCTGTGGCCATCACTGATGAGTCTGGGCTTCTAAAAATGGGTAATGGGTTTAGGCCGGTTATCTCTGTATAAGGGTAGAGGGAAACACCTAGTATAAAATCTCCCAGGCCTTCCAGCTCCTCATTAAGAAACTTTAGAAAAAGAAAATGGTATGGGAGGGGGTAGTTCTGAGAATTTAAGTGGAACAGAATGATGAGGTCTGTTTGGTGGCCGAAGGAGTAGGGTGGCGTTGGGGGGAGGCAGGGGTTTTGCTTATGCAGCCAGTGCTACAATAAAGAGGACCTTGGTGCAGATGGGCAGTACCCTGTAAAATGTAGCCCATAATTCAAGCTGTCAGCTTAATCACACTGTTTCCAGGTAAAGAGAAGGAGCCCTTGTTTCCTGAGTAAAGGGAAGGAGCACTGTTTGCTGACCCCTGGTCTGCAGCCTGCCACATTCTGCCTCGCTCTGTTGGCCTTTGTGCTGCTGTCCCCTCCTTCCCTCCTTTTTGGTATTGTGCTCCCTTCAAGTGGCCCCCTGGAAGGGACCACCCAGGGGGCTGCACAATGGAGACCGAGGTAGCCACCAAAACATAGGTTTTGTAAGACAGCCCTTTACAAGAAAACTACTGTTTAACTATGTATGTGTTTGTCCTTTCTACAACTTTTGTGTGGCAAACAAAACCCCATATACAAACTTCACTGTGGCCTCACAGACAGCTGTTCTGGTCATTGGATGTCAGGCCTGAAATAGTCTCTTCCAGTTTATTTTCCCAGGCACTAATTCTCAATGTGTTTTATATTTACATGCTTGGATTTATGGCCAGGAAATTTGATATCAAACTAAACTATGTCAGTAGTCCTCTGAGTTGGTGTCTGGGCATTGCTCTTGGGTGAAATTAGTTGGTAATGCTATTTAACAAAAACTAGCCGCCCGGAATTCAGTTCTGAATAGCCATTTACACCTCTGTAAAAGGATTAGCTCTAGCCAATTGTTACACTATTTAAATCTTAATTTGCATCCGTATGGAGGTGGATCTTCTGAGGATTTCTCTGTGGTTCCCAGTTGTATTTGTATACCTGTGGGTGGGACAGTCACTAGAAATTTCCTCTTATTGGGTGGAGGTGCTAAATTGCTTCAGGATAACCAAGTTTTGACTATGAACAACAGTCGGTTCTTTAGTTACATTTTTGTAGCAGTTGTGGCCCTTGAATGTTTGGTACATGGATACATTCTATAATATTACATGTGTTTCAAATAAGAGCCTTCCTGGTTCTTAGGAGGATTTTAAATGTTGATTTTCATCCACAGATTTCCTTGGAAATTAAATGTAAAAAACCAGAACCAGAACTTGATAAAGTGATAGTAATGAAAGTAATCTTTTCTCTCCAGACCCTCTGTTCTTACTTTAAAGATCAAAGCCTAACATTTAGGCTCCACGCCTGTAGCTCAGTGGTTAGGGCGCCAGGCACATACACTGGAACTGATAGGTGTGAACCCAGCCTGGGCTTGCCAAACGACAATGACAACTACAACCAAAAAATAGCTGGGCGTTGTAGTGGACATCTATAGTCCCAGTTACTTGGGAGGCTGAGGCAAGAGAATCACTTAAGCCCAAGAGTTTGAGGTTGCTGTGAGCTGCCATACCATGGCACTCTACCAAAGGTGGCATAATGAGACTCTGTCTCAAAAAAAAAAAAAAAAAGACTCAAAAAAAAAAAAACAAATAAAAAAGCCTAACTATTAAATTTCTTACCCCAAAAAACAAGTAAGTGAGATGATGGTTATGTTAATCAGTTTGATTTAAGCATTCCGCATTGTATATCAAATCATCACATTGTACCCCATAATGTATACAGTTATGATTTTAATTAAAAATTAAATAAAGATCTGCTCAGTGCCTATAGCTCAAGCGGCTAAGATGCCAGCCACATATACCAGAGCTGGTGGGTTTGAATCCAGCCCAGGCCCGCCAAACAACAATGACAACTACAACCAAAAAATAGCTGAACGTTGTGGGGGGCACTTGTAGTTCCAGCTACTTGGGAGGTTGAGGCAGGAGAATCGCTTGAGCCCAAGAGTTGGAGGTTGCTATGAGCTGTGATGCCACAGCACTCTACCTAGGGCAACAGCTTGAGGCTCTGTCTCAAAAAAAAAAAAAAAAAAATTAAATAAAGATCTAAGCTTATTTATGCTTAACAGTTGTTCTATTTATAGATAGTAGATGAAATTGTCTTTTCACTAGTACAAAGCTGGAACTATATGTCAGTTTCTGATGCCCAGCATTTGCCAGAGTGAGTTCTAATTATAAGGTAGTGGGCCTAGGGGTGGGGGATGGGCAGAGAGGATAGCTAGCTGATCAGGAGTGTGGGGGAAGGGCGGGTATTACATAGTATGAAACAGATGAAAATTGACAGAGTTTGGAATGTTTAGTTGGAATGGAAAAGTTTGGGACATTTTAGTAACCACCTCGTCACTAATTAATTCTGTCAGTTTCTGTATCACAAAACACTTGTTCAGTTATTTATTCAATAAATATTTATTAAGTATCCCTGCCAGGCACTATGCTAACTACTGAAATTAGTGATATTGTATGTGGAGTTGTACAAGGAGTAAAAAGAGTCATTGTGTCGTTTGCTGAGAGTGGTCAGGATGGTAAATGTCATTTAAAAGGCCTGCAGTCTACAAGTTTTCCATGTAATAAACATGCCAGGCAAAAGAAAGGTAGATAAACCTGTTTATGAATAATTATTACCCTTTTAAGAAATGTTAAAGGAGTTGGATACATTGGATTGAAGGTATTTGAGGGACTCCCCAGGAAATAACAACAGCATCTTGTCTTGAATCTCTGGGGGAAAAGCACAGGCATTCCAGGAGAGGTCAGACCAAGGCAGAGTCTTTGGGGTTCTAGGAAAGCAACCACAACTAGATTTGTTTTCTTTTTCACTTTCAAAAATTTTGAGGAAGTGACTGAATCTGTTAGTTCAACCCACAAAAACTAAGGAAATCATAGTTTAAAAATTAAAATAGTTATGAAATAACGAAGCTTACTCATTTTGCTTGTTGCACCTGTTCCAAAAGGGGGAAAAGAACTTACCTTAGTTGATTTGCACCTGCAAAAAAAATTTTACTATGTTAGTTTGACAAAAATATTTGTTTCTTTAGTTTTTTGTTTATTTATTAGAAGAAAAATACAGAGCCACAGACTGCCGCAAGTAAACAGAATTTAGTATAAGAACGCTGGACAATGCTTGCATTTTTTAGTAAAGTTATTTTCAGCGAAAAACCTTATGCCTATTTTATAAACTGAAGTCTGGTATCATGTGGGAAGGGCATTGTTAGAAATCCTTGGCACAGACCAGCTCATCTTTTAGCCAGAGAAAGTTGTGAGTTAATTTATGTTATAAACGCTATGTAAACTATGCTTGTTGCATCTTATTGATCACCAAATGCCAAAGATATAGGAAGTCTTGGACAGGTATTAACAATAACCATAAAAAATACTGTGGGAATAGGGATGTCATATGAATTTTACTTACTAGATTTAAATTTTGGCCTTCGGCACATAGTCTCATTAAAGTATGTGTTCTGCATTATGAGGACTGCTGTGAGAAGTTTAAACAGTAAAATAAAAATTCAGTTGCTGCCCTCACCAAGCTTTTGGTCTTGTTGAGAAGATAGGGCAGTTATCGCCTAACTACAGAACAGTACAGGCTATTGTCTGTATTGTGCTAAAGTAATTCAAGGATGAGAAAGATTCTGTGAATGAGGTAGTCAGGGAAGCTTCTAGGGGGGTGTGAGATGAGCTAACTGAGTAAGCCTGACATTTAGACCAATCAGCTTGGTAAACCACAAAGGTTTCCTGGCATTTGTCCTGGCAGGACATTTAAGTGTCATTGCGTACTGGCACGATGAGGTGACTGCAGGGTGTAGGCTGAATACAAATGGAGGTAATAGGGGGTGTATCTTCTGTGGAGAATTTTAAAACAGTAGTAAGATCACTAAAAGTAAGTGTGTCTTCTAACTGCGGTACGCAGGGGTGGCAGAGATAAAATACGCCTCCCCAGGAAGGAGGGGGGGCTGGTCCCACTGCAGCTCCCCTAGCGCCCTCACCACCACCAGCCAGTCTTCACTGTGTGCCATGCTGGCATTTTAGAGGATGTACAAAACCTTAAGCCATTGTTTTTGCCACAGGTTTTTAGCCTGGTTCAGAAAGTGATACTAAAGGTGGTCTCAGTTGGGGGGCACAAGCCCTTCTGTGGGCTGCCAGTGGGTTCTGCCTTTCCAGTGCAGCGTGGAACCTTCTTCTGAATTAATTACCATGGTTTATAAATCGGGAGTTGCCACATAAAAATCAAACTTGCACTTCTGAATTTCCAGCTTCTTATAAGAACTGGGAATCTCTAGGCTCACTGGAACACATATTCCACAGTGGGAGCTGAGGATGACCCTGGCTCTCTGGAGCCCTGCCCCACCCCACCGCAGCCTGGGAAGGTCCTGGTTACCTTCCCTGTAAGGCACTCTAGTGCCTCCCTAGCTCAGTGGTGAGAGACTGTTTCTCCCTCCCCTGACTCTCACTCTTACCTGCTCCTCTTCTGCCACCTGTAACACAAGGTCAGTCTCCTGACAGCTCTCAGCCTTGGGTCTCTCTCCTCAGCCCACTTCTTGCAAAGCTGCCAGACTAACCCTCTCGAAAACACTGCTTTCAAGAAACCAGCAATGGCTTAGAAATCCACAATTTATTGCTATATTCTTTTCCAGAGTTTCATGTTAATTTAATTCCCCATTACTATTCTTTCCTCATCAGCAAGAACCCCAACTCAGCCAGACTTACCTCTCTTGCTGCTCCCCACACCCCTCTTATCCTGCCATTCCCTGTCACCTTGCCTGAGCCATTCCTTAGCTCCAAATGTATTCCCTTCTCTCCGTAAAACCTGCCTGGCTGAAGTTCCTCCTCCTTAATCAAACCCCTGGGACCCCAGTGATCTCTCTGTCTCTTTACTGCTTCTTAATTCCTGACCATCTAATGACCCACCCTGCACCTCTCACCGCTGATTGCATGCTCTCTTTTACTGCTCTGAAATTGGTTCACCACTGGAGGGACCTCTTAAGGGAAAGTGTTATTCTGGGAATTGAGTGGCCACAAAATAAAAGCTTCTGGGAAGAATTAGGATCCAGATTTTGCTTAGGCAGCATGTAGTATCCTTAAGGCAGAAGGCATGGAGTCTGGGAGGTTTGGGGCAGCAGCTTGGGAATGAAGACCCAACACTGGGCCTGGCCCACAAAGACTAAGAATCCAGACTTAGAATTTAGACAGAAGCTTGGGACTTGGCAACAAACTGGAGAACTGACAGGGCAGGTAAGAGTAGGCCCTTCAAGGACAGCACTTGGATCCAGTGAGCCCATTAATATTTCCATCCTTGGGTAAAGATCTGCTTCAGAGTAGGGCTGGGGCTAAACTTGCGGTTGTCACTCACCCTACAGTAGACAGGCCGTGTCAGGTACGTGGCATCAGATAGGTCCAATAACTTAACAACTGTAGTTCCAATTGCAAATTAGTAATATTTTACAAGTTAACATATTGCTTTGTAAGTTACTTTATAAATCTTCATTTTCTTTTTGGGGAATGTCTTAAATATTCCCAACTCCAAGTGTGATCAGCTCCTTTAAAATAGAAATACTATTTGTCTTTGATATTTTCTCTCATAGCTTTTTAGAATCATACTTCCCCCAAACAGACATTTTTTATTATCTTATTTCATTTTATTTTGTTATTTTTTGTCACTCTCGTTAGAGTACTGTAGTGTCACAGCTCACAGCAACCTCAAACTCTTGGGCTCAAGTGATCCTCTTGCCTCAGCCTCACAAGTAACTGGCATTACAGGTGCCTGCTACAGTGCTGAAGTGGTTTTTCTATTTTTTTAGTAGAGATGGGATCTCACTGTGGCTCATGCTGCTCTTGAACTCCTGAGCTCAAGCAATGCATCTGCCTTGGCCTCCTAGAGTGCTGGGACTACAGGTACCTGCCACAACACCCAGCTAGAATTATGGGTGTAAGCCACTGTACCTGGCGGAAAATAGACATTTTTTAAAAGGTAGTAACTTACCAATCTGTTTGGAGGCTACCGGGATCCAGTAATAGACCTAACCTAAAACAGTGGCCAAATTGTTAGACTCTACTACTTAATAGAGTAGAAATAGGTAACAAAGAATAAATCCCAGGGAGCCGCGCGGCTGCTGTGAGTGGTGGTGCCCGGCCACCTCCCCTGCCCGCCGCCTCAGCTTGGGGGTCCGGCGCCCCGCGGGCCAGGAGGCCGCTGCGTGCCTACCCGGTGGGCGCCGTGCTGGGCTGCGGCTGTCGGTGTGGTCTACACGGGCCGCATCGCCGACAGGCTCCCGGTGGCCGTGAAGCAGGTGGTGAAGGGGAGTGGGTGAGAAGTTTAAAAAAAAAAAAAAGAATAAATCCCTCTTTCTGTGTCTTCCTATTCTTATTAAGAGTAAAGAAAACTTTACTGCAGTGGGATCTGAATGGAAAAATAATTTTTCCACATGCAGAAATAGAGGACATAACCTATACTTCAGCCAGAAGTTTTCAATTTCTTAGAAGTGACAATTTAAGTAAATTTCATATGAGTTGTAGAGATCTAACTTTGTTATGATTGACAATATAAAATTAGCCTTTTCTGCTGTTAAGATTATCTAGCATACCTATCAGTCAGTGGAACATGGAGCGAGATTGCCCAACTATAGATTTGAATATCATTAAAGTCAACAAAGGGTTAAAAGTTACTTCCTCTGATAGATTTAAAACTGCTATGTATACACAAACAAGTTTTTCAAACTGCCCCATTTTATATCTTTCTCCAGAGACAGTATAGTTGCTGCATTTTAATTCCTAGATTATATTACAGATATATTTAAGTTAACCACAAGGAGCCACCATAGACTTTAGAAGCTGACGATCTGTGCTCAAATAAGCATCTCCTGCAGCACTTGTTTTATTTTATAGGTTCTGTAATCACAGTGACATTCTAAAAGAAGACCTTGACGCTTACAGAGTAGCTGTCTTTCACCAGCTCCCCAGACACTTACCTGGAGGCTGTAACAAAGAAAAGCAAGTTAGCTATTTCTAGCATGAAATTGCAGTTGTGGTGGCCTGGCCATTCTTGTTCCCAAATGCTTCAAAATCAAAAGGATCACGAAGTTGCAATCCTCTTGCTAAAATACATCGGGAGTGGTCATTAGATTGACGGCAGTGAAAGCTCATCTGAAAGGACTTTTATCTGGCTGAGTGAGCAGGTGGCTTTGGGTCTACTTAGCTTGCATTTAGCACCCTCTTCCCCACCTTTCATTATGTTAATGATATAAATAGGGAGGGTGAAATAATTTTCTTTAAAGTAGAATTCAGCTTAAATCTCGTACATATTAATTTCCATCAAGGCGAAGGGACGGGTAGAAGTCAGGATAATAGTCTTTAAATGAACTTTGTCACAAGAAAACTTCACCAGATTAAGTAGTTCCATTTTACATTACCTTCCCCATCTCAAGCTATGGAAAAAACCAGAAATGACCTTCTCAGTGAGTAGCTTTTCGACCTAAGGCAGTAAAGGGCAATGCAAGAAAACCCTCTTTTGTGTTATTATGCAAGATAAAAATGACAGTCTTAAATTACTCCTTTACAAGGTGATGGAAGAAGCTGGCCTGGGAGGAGTCCTCCTGAGTTCTGTAGGCCACTAGGTGATTACACATTGTGAGGCTCTTTAACCAATCTCCAATTTCTTTCTCATTGCCTTTTATATGTGTTTATACACAGTGTAGCATAAACCACAGATGTGGTATGTGGCATGAAAAGCATGAATGGATTTATAATTCTCTGTGCATACTGACTTGTTAGACTAAATGATTCTTCGTGTGACTCTCTTAACCTAGGCTGCCAAACTGTGATTATGGGTAATAAGCCGTGTTGTCTGCATCTACCAGAGTAAGCGTTATTAGAGTTTTTCGGCATTCATAATAGTGCATTGATTTGCATTGTGAAAGGTTGTGTTTCACATGACTGTTGATCTACAGTTGTGTGTAATTCAGCCTTCCATGAAAAATGATCCGTCTTTATGGCAAACATAAATTTTAAAATTAATGCCTAGACTCTTTAAGACTGTTTCTTTACCACAGTCATTTTTTAAGACCAGATAAGAAGTCAGGAATGTTCTGTGCTGTCAGTTATGCTCTTTTACAGTTGGAATCGGGGTGTGTGTGGTGCATATTGATTGTCACTGGCTGACTCTCCAGCTGGGTAAACAGTAGAAAGTGTTGTGACCTTTGAGAGACAAGTGATTAGGTCTTTAAATACAGATTTTTTTTCTAGAGGATTTTCATCACCAGGATCCCTCATCCCCACCTTGCTCTAGCTACCTGCTGTGCCCCTCAACATCCAGGAATTTTTTTCTTTCCTTCTTTCCTTCTTCCCTCCTCCCTCCTTCCCTTCCTTCCTTTTTTTGTAACTGAGTACCCTGAAGTCATCCCAGCTCACAGCAACCTCAAGTGCTCCTGGGCCCAAGTGATCCTATTTTTGCCTCAACCTCCTGAGTAGCTGGGACTACAGATACCTGCCACAATACCCAGCTAATTTTTCTATTTTTAGTAGAGACAGAGCCTTGTTCTTGTTTAGGCTGGTCTTGAACTCCTGAGCTCAAGTGAACCACCTGCCTCAGCCTCCCAAAGGGTTAGGATTACAGGTATAAGCCACCGCTCCCGGCCCAACATCCAGGAATTCTTGTTGGGAACTTCTCTAAGTGAAATTTACCGGTCTACTCTGTGTTCTTTCCCTGGACCCAAGCAATCACCTGGCCAATTTGATAAACCATTCTTGAAACACAGTTTTGGAGACAGTGATCTACTCATATTCTTCAGTAGCTAATTACTTTATAATATCCTAATGTCATAGTATCCTAAGCCAGGCAGGGTGGAAAGACTTGTTTAACAGGTTCTGAAATTTTCAAAGGTAGAAAGGCTCCACAGTTTACAGAATCCTTAAGGCCTGCTAAATAGAGCCATGTTTAGTGTGGTGGCAGCCCTGTCTGTGCCTCTGACCAAACCATGGCAGTCACATCTATCTTTTTGATCTGATCTGTAAAATGGTACCGCTGCCCCATAGCATACTCTTAATACAAGTGGTTCTCAACCTGTGGGTCACAACCCACTGGAACTATCTTAAAGGCCCACGGCATTAGGAAGGTTGAGAACCACTGCTCTAATATGAAGATTCTGATTTCCTGCTCACAAAATGAAGCATCTTAAAGGGAGAAATAAAACAATGCCCTCATCATTGTTGATTTATGGTCTATCAAAGATTTAAGTGCTCAGAAACCTTCATATGAAAGGTGGAAGCTATGTTATTTTATGCAGTTATGAATTATTAAAATATAATTCATGTCATTGGGTGTAATTGACAATAAATTTTGCTCATTATATTCTGGAAAATATCTTAACATAAAAAATGGTTACTTAATAAATAGTTTTATCTTGTATGAAAAAATTATGAGATTACCCCTTATTTGTTTTTTTCCAGGTACAACACTCGTCTCTCTTAGTGGCCGCTTTCAGATTCTTCAGTTGTATTCTCAGACACATGCTGAAAACTGGAGTCAGCTTTATATTGTTAAGATTACACTATGTAAAAACCTCTATTTTATTCTACGTATGTTCAGAGTAAAATTCAGGGTATTTGTTACTTTATCCTCATTTAAAGTTAGGAAATGCTGATACGTTTGTTTAAACTGCAGTATTCCATTGGAAGCCATTTAAAGTATATGAAGTTTAGAATTTAAAGATCATTCTTTTATTACCACTTAATTAAAGGAAGTAAATTAGCTGACATCGACCTTTGTTTTTTCCATGTGGCACCAATGTTACAAACTTTCCAATGTGAAGTAGGTAATAGAGGAAAAACATTGTCATCCTTTGTGCCACTTTGCAGATTTTCTGATTTATTTAGGTAGAGCCATGAGCAAGACTCCATTCAAGGATAGTCATGGCTCTTGTACTTCTTTTCCAATCTTTCCTAAAATAAATCTGTAAGAAAATTTTATTTTCTTCAACCCAACTTTCTTTAACCCACTTTCTTTAAACCAAACTTTAAGGATTGGCTTAGCTGTTTTATTTATTTATTTATTTATTTATTTTTGTAGAGACAGACTCTCCCTTTATCGACCTCGATAGAGTGCCGTGGCGTCACACAGCTCACAGCAACCTCCAACACCTGGACTTAGGCGATTCTCTTGCCTCAGCATCCTGAGTGGCTGGGACTACTATTTTTTGTTGCAGTTTGGCCGGGGCCAGGTTTGAACCTGCCGCCCTTGGTATATGGGGCTGGCGCCCTACTCACTGAGCCACAGGCGCTGCCCTATTTTTTTTTTTTTTTTTTGCAGTTTTTTTGGCCGGGGCTAGGTTTGAACCTGCCACCCCCGGCATATGGGGCCGGCGCCCTACTGCTTTGAGCCACAGGTGCCACCCCAGGCTTAGCCATTTGGCTTGGCTGTTTCAGAAGTCATAAATCCTACATCCTGACCTCTATCAATAGCTCATTTGCTATTTGACCTCGTGCAAGTCAGTCATGTTTATCCTTTTGTAGGAAATTAGTATAATAATTATAGGAAACCTTAGCCGGTTCTTTTATATCAAGACCCAAAGGGTAGTTATACTTGGCTGACTGTGTTATTAAACAGTGTCTCACCTTGGCTTTGCTGCTACAGAAAGTTGTGTGTTATATTCACCAGGGGAACTGTTCTCTGATAATTTGATTTACCCAACTATTTAGCTAATTTAATTCATCCTAGTTAAACTTACTTTCAAGCCAGAAACGCAACTGAGTTACTTATTGTAAGAAATTTCCCTGCTAAATGGACTCAAATTTACTGATGACTGGTCAGTACATTTTCATAGCAGGGAAAGCTTTTGAGAAACCAAACATATTACAGATGTTAGTGTCAGAACAAAGAAATTGGATGGTTTTACGACATTGTTGAGGTATGGTAGTAACCAAAATAGGCAAGTTGTTGAAGAGTCTTTCTATCAAACCAGTCAGAAGCCTTATTTTGGAAGCTTTTAAATAAGTTAAAGGATTCCAATGACTTGTCCTTTTTTATTCAAGTCTTGAGTAAAACTATGTTTAGGTCAGGTAAAAGTTATAACTATTAAGATTTATTAAAGAAGATTCTGGGTCGGTGCCTATAGCTCAAGCAGCTGGGGCACCAGCCACATACACCAAAGCTGGCGGGTTCGAGTCCAGCCTAGGCCCACAAATAACAAAGACAACTACAACCAAAAAAAAAAAAAAAATTGCTGGGTGTTGTGATGGGCGCCTGTAGTCCCAGCTACTTGGGAGGCTGAGGCAAGAAAATTCTGTATTATGCCTAGACTGACTTGTTTTCCCAAACATTTTATTATGAAATTTTTCAGAAATTCCTACAGAAAAGTAAGAGGAACCCTGCAGTGAACTTCCATATACCCACACAGGGTTTTACCATGAGCATTTTATTGCATTTCCATATTTGCTAATTGGTCCTTCCTTCTTTCCTTCCTTCCACCCGTCCATTATTTTTATGAATATAAAAGTCAGACATTAGTATACTTTTTAAAACTTTATTTAAAATTTTTTTAAACATTTAAAGCTCTGTGTACTCAGATCCACCAACTGCCCACATTTTACCAGTCTTGTTTTATCTCTTTCCCTCACTCACTTTTTTTTCTTGAGTAGTTTAAAACAAACAACATATCATTTCACTCACAATTTTATCTCTTACATATAAGGATTAATACTAGGGATATCAAAAAAATGTATACAAATTTTAAGAGATCTTGTTGGAAGTAAAATTAGTCATTCCCAAAAATCGCAGGTAGAATGATTGTGTTTAGCACATCTAGGTACACTGGACCCAGAACAGTACCTTCAATCCAACTTCAGAAAGTAATACATAGATAACATCTCTTAAAATGTGTATACACTTTTTGGTATCCTCTGTATATTCCCATTTATCAAAAATCAACAAAATTTTTAAATTTATCTAATACCTAATCCTTGTCAGTTGCCTCAGTTATCTCAAGAAATGTCTCCTTACATTTGTTTTGTTTGAATAATGATCCAAGTAAGGTCTATATATTTAGAATTCGTTGTTTCTTAAGTCTCTTTTCTTTTTTTTTTTTTTTTTTTGAGACAGAGCCTCAAGCTGTCACCCTGGATAGAGTGCTGTGGCATCACAACTCACAGCAACCTCCAATTCCTGGGCTCAAGCGAGTCTCTTGCCTCTGCCTCTCAAGTAGCTGGGACTACAGGCGCCCGCCACAACGCCCGGCC
>CAUYRH010173587.1:0-10087 GCA_963574655.1 Perodicticus potto
CTGTAGTCCCAGCTACTTGGGAGGCAGAGGCAGGAGACTCGCTTGAGCCCAGGAATTGGAGGTTGTTGTGAGCTGTGATGCCATAGCACTCTATCCAGGGTGACAGCTTGAGGCTCTGTCTCAAAAAAAAAAAAAAAAAAAAAAAAGAGTAGAGAAATATGAGGAAAAAAACACTCATAAGTATTGAAACTTTTTCAGTATATAAAAATATGTCTCAGAATATAAGTAGTATGTATGTGTTCTGATAATTAAGTTTATGAACTTCCCACTGTGTGTTTACTTTGGCAGGAAAGATTTCATAATTTAGTATGTCATCGTCTCACAATTTTGTTTGTGCCATCGTGTGGTGGCGTCTGGCTGAGTGGTGTTCATTACTGTTGTTGCATGTTTCGTGTGGCATTGTGAGAATGTCAGAGCTTGAATTAGAGCAACAAACAAACATTACATATCTTTTTGAACTTGGCAAGAGTGGAAGTGAAATCAGGGACAATTTAGTTCAAGTTTGTGGGAATGATGCCATGAAGAAAACAGCAGTATACAGATCGATTAAAATTTTTCTGAGCAAAGAGCAAGTGTTATTGAAGAAGAGCAATCAGGGCATCCAGGAACAAGCAGGACTGATGAAATAACTGTGAAAACTTATTAAATTGTGGATCAAAAATCATTGACTGACTATAAGAAGCATAGCAGACCAAGTAAACATTTATGGAGAAATAGGAAAATCTTAACTGAAAATCTTGGCATAAGAAAGATGTGTGCAAAGATGGTACTGAAGGACCTTACCAATGAACAAAAGTAAAGGAGAGTTGATGTTTGCCAAGACCTTTTGCAGAGGCAGGATGATGTTTTGGGCCCTATTATTACTGGTGATGAAATGTGGGTGTACCAATATGATCCTGAAACAAAACATCAAAGTGCATAATGGAAGTCAGCCAATTCTCCATGACTGAAAACGTTCTATCAGTCCAAATCAAGAGTCAAAACAACTTCGTTAACCTTTCATGATACCAGAGGGGATTGTTCATTATAAATTTGTACCAACTGGACAAATCAAACCAAGTTTATTATTTGGGAGTGTTGAAATGTTAGACGAAAAAAGACCTAAACTTTTCAACAACTCATGGCTCCTGCATCATAACAATGCACCAGCTCACATGGCACTGTCTATGAGAGAGTTTTTAACCCAGCAAACAAAAAACTGTGTTGAATCATCCTCCATTCTAACCTCATCTGGCTCCCAGTGACTTTTTTCTTTAACCGAAGATAAAGAAAATATTGAAAGCAAAAAATTTTGATGACACTCAGATCATCAAGGGTAACATAGGATGGCTTGGATGGCCACTCTGGAAAAAGAATTCCATAATTGCTTTGAAAAGTGGGCTGGTCTCTAGCTTCACTGCATAGCTTCCCAAGGGGAGTACATTGACGATGACCATAGTAATATTCAGCAATGAGGTATTCAGCAATGAGGTATGCAGCACTTTTTCTAGGATGAGTTTGTGAACTTAATTGTCAGACCTCATATATGTATGTTTATATTTGTATGTGTGTCATGCCAATACCTCCAGAGCCATGAAAAATTAGGGAAAAAGTGGAATCAGATCTAGCAGTAATTAAAGTAATTGAGGGTACAAAGAGTTAGGTTACACTGTTTGCATTTGTTAGGTAAAGTCCCTCTTATAATTGTGTCCTGCCCCTAAGATCTGTGCCATACATCATAATGTAGTGCCCCTTAAGTGGGAGCTCCTCTATCCCAGCTCCGCCTACCTCTCCCAGCTCCCTCATTCACCCAGCCCACTATCTTGAATTGTTTTTAAAATGTAGTGCCCCTTAAGTGGGGGCACCCCATCCTCCTATCTTCTCCTCTCTCTGGCTCCCTCATTCACCCCACCCTCTACCTTGAATTGTTTTTAAAATGCTCATGAAAATAGTCTTAAGATGTAAATTTGTAACACTTGAACCTAAAATGTCTATTTGATATGGCTTCTCAGGAAAGCTTTCTGTCTTATCCTATAAATAATAGGTGTTAGGACCTTTGCAGAAAAGCCAATTCCTTTGAGAGAATGTCATGTTTTATTAAAGTGTAAGAATGAACACAAAATGAACAATTTGAGAGTTAGACTACAGTTTGCTCTATTGAAGTAATCAACTAGAGCCCCCAAATGTAATAAGCTCTCAGCTAATAAGTTTTAAATGGAATTAAAGGACCAGACTTAAGCTAGTCACAGTTTAACATTATAGCATTTTTGCCAATGTAATAAGGGTCTTATTAGATCATGTGGCTATACCAAAGGAAATATTTATTTGGGAAATTTAATTAAATAAAATTAATTTCCAATTAATATGATTCTGATTTAAAATTCAGGGACATCTGAATGGTAAGTTTGTGAAAAGGTGTTAAAGGTCTTCTGGCTGTATCTTTCATCAACTTTTGTTTTCTTTTACTATCCTACCTTGTATCTAGCAGGCATGCTATAACATAATCAGGAGTTTAAAAAATAAATGACTGCAGCTGTCAGTGCCTCCTGCCTGAATTCTTGAATTCCTTTATGAATATTTGGGCCGTGTTGTGTTTTCTAGTAGCAAGCCATTTTTAAAGGAGGCATGATGGCTCTTTCATGTAAATTAATTTCTACAGCTGTAACTTTTGCACTTAGCCTGAGGCTCTTCTTTGTGACTTTTGCATTTATTTAAAACATAGCATTTTGAAAATTATAATGTATTTTTAGTGAGTTTAACTTTTATTGGAGACAGCTTGAAATTATTACTGGATCTGCATTTTAAAAACAGCTAATAAACATGTCCCTCTAAAATAATTGCTTGGTGACTATTTTGCCACTCTGACATTCTTTATCAGCATAGCAAACTCCTTCTGTTTGCTATTGCGCTGGTCACATTTTAGTCTCCTTGGTGTCTTTTTTTTCTTTATTAACCTAAGGACAGTTTTGTTCAAACACATAATTCAGCCTAAATTAAGAAATGTTACCTTTACATTTGTATTTATTTGGAAATTCAGACTTTCCTAGATTTCTGTAATCACCCTAGTTTTTTATGGCACACCAAATGCACTATATAATTTTAAAAAACTTAGGACTGTTACCTAGGTAATCTCACTATTTTGTCAATGCTCGTGACCTTAAGTACTGTAGTGCAGTCTTACTAAAGTAGAAATTACCACTTTTTATCTTCTTGATGTAATTTTAAATTATTCCTAAGAACATGATACCTAGTTTTATGATTGACTCTCTAATTTCAATATGAAGACAATGTGTTTTCAGAAAGTCAAATAATATATACCCTTGAAAAATCTCTCTATTTAGAGTTAAGAAGACTCATCAACACTGGTGCTGGGTGAACTGGCTAGTGACCTGTAAGAGGCTGAAACTGAACCCACACCTCTCACCATTAATTAAGATAGACTCTCACTGGATTAAAGACTTAAACTTAAGACATCAAACTATAAAAATTCTAGAAGAAAGTGCAGGGAAAACTCTTGAAGGAATTGGCTTGTGTGACTATTTTATGAGGAGGACTCCCCAGGCAATTGAAGCAGTATCAAAGATACACTACTGGGACATGATCAAATTAAAAATCTTCTGTACAGCCAAGAACACAGTAAGTTTAGCAAGAAGACAGCCCTCAGAATGGGAGAAAATATTTGCAGGTTATGCCTCTGACAAAGGTGTGATCCCGCCCTTTATCCTATTTTTTCTTATTTTCTAATCTGATTTATTCTTTGTCAATTTGTGTTCCATTAATGGGAAAGAACCTCACTCTAAGGTGTGGGCTAGGGTGTCACACAATTGGCCTGGGTCAAGGAAAGTAGGTCCTTCTAGCTTTGGCCTTTTGAAATACACTATTGGTAAGTCTCCATTTTGACATACTGTTTTCTTTTTCTTTTCTATTTGGTGGAGGTGAGGGTCTCATTTTGCTTAAGTGGGTAAGTACCCCTGACCTCAAGGGACCCACAATCCCAGCCCCCCCAGAGCCTGGGAGTAATGGCTGTGGGTCAAAACACCCTGCTAAACACCACTAGATTATATCCAACAACACAAATCAAACCTCAAGAACACTAAAAGAATCAAAACTATGCCTTGTATATTATCAGACTACAAGGCAATAAAGGTGGAATGGAACTCCAACAAAAATTTTCATCCTCACACAAAGGCATGGAAATTAAACAGCCTTATGCTGAAAGAGAGTTTTGAATCAAGGAAGACATAAAGCAGGAAATCACTAACTTCCTTGAGCATAACAAAAATGAAAACATAAGCTATCAAAACGTTTGGAACACTGCAAAAGCTGTCCTAAGAGGGAAATTTATCATATTAGATGCCTACATCTAAAAAAAAGAAAGGGAGCATATCAATAACATAATGAATCATCTTAAAGAAATGAAAAAGGAAGAGTAATCCAATTCCAAACCTAGCAGCAGGAAGAAATAAGCAAAATTATATCAGAAATAAATGAAATTGAAAACAAAAAGAAATCATTCAGAAATTTATAAGATAAAAAGTTACCTCTTGGAAAAGATAAATAAAATATATAAACCTTTGACCAGATTAACTAGAAATAGAAAAGTAAAATCGTCAATAACCTCATCCAGAAATGAAAATAGGAAATAACAATTGATACCACAGAGACACAAGAGATTATTTCTGACTACTAGCAAAAACTCTATGCCCAGAAATTTGACAATGTGGAGGAAATGGACTGATACCTGGAATTACACCATCTCTCTATACTTAATCAGGAAGAAATAGATCTCTTGAAGAGACCAATATCAATCAATGAGATTGAATAAACAATGACAAAACTTCCAATAAAAATAAGTCCTAACCAGATGGCTTCACACTAGAATTCTATAAAACCTTCAAAGATGAGTTTGTTCCTATACTGCAGAACCTATTTCAAAACATTGCAAAGGAAGGAACCTTCCCTAACACATTCTGTGAAGCAAACATCATCTTGATTCCAAAATCAGGAAAGGACCCAACCAAAAAGGAGAACTACAGAACCATTTAACTAATGAACACAAAAATACTCAACAAATTCTTAGCTAATAGATTTCAGCTACACATTAAAAAAAAATCATACATCAAGATCAAGTAATCTTCATCCCAGAGATGCAAAGCTAGTTTAACACATGCAAATCCATAAACATAATTCACTATATTAATAGAAACAAAAACAAAGACCATATGATCCTCTCAACAAATGCAGAAAGAGTATTTGATAAAATTTAGCATCCTTTTCTAACAAGAATGCTTAAGAAAATAGGTATATGTGACACACGTATTATGCTGATTGATGCCATCTTTGACTAGCAAACAGCTAATACCATATTGAATGGAGTAAAACTGAAATCTTTTCCACTTAGAACTGAAAGCAGATAAAGATGTCTAGTATCACCACTACTATTCAGCATAGTTCTAGAAATTCTAGCTAATGCAATCAGACATGAGAAGGGTATAAAGGGCATCCAAATGCAAGAGAAGGTCAAACTGTCACTCTTTGCTGATGATATGATCTTATACTTAGAAAACTGCAGAGACTCAACCACAAAACTTTTGGAAGTGATCAAGACATACAGTAATGCCTCAAGGGTATAAAATCAATGTCCACAAACCAGTAGCCTTTGTATACACCAAAAATAGCCAAGTTGAGAACCAAATCAAGAACACAATTCACTTCACAGTACCTTCAAAGAAAATGAAACACTTAGGAATATACCTAACAAAAGAAGTGATGGAGAGTCTACTTCCCACCTGGTACCTCCTCACTCACTCCTAGAATCTTGGTGATGGACAGTGTCTGGGGCTCCTTGGGCTTCTCTTCCTAGAAGGATGTCCTAGAAGTGACACCTGGCTTTCAGACTTCCAGACCCATCTGCAAGGAATTGCACCAACGTGGGATCAGCCTTGCCTGCAGGAATTGACATAATTTAATCATCCTGTGTCTAGGTCTCTCCTTACTGGCTGCAAGAAAGTGAACACGTTGAGGTCTCCCCTGTGCCCCAAAGCTCTGCCTTATATCACACAACACCCACAGATGTGGCCAGGCAATGCCCACTGGGGCTGGATAGCCATGTGGCACCTGGAAATGAGTCTGTGGTGTCACTCCAGACTAATGTTTTCAGCCCCTCCTCTTGCAGATTCCTCTTGGAGGGACAAAGGGCTTCCAAATATGGTGCCTCAAGGCCTCTAATCAAGCTTCACATGAGCACTCTGAGGAGCCTGATGCTCTGTGGAGGAGCATGAAAGCCCTGTGGAAACAGATATCCCCTCGAAGCCAGGCCGAAATACAAAACTCATTGCTTACATGAAACCCATCAGTCATGAGACCTCAGCTTACACAGAGGTGGTTCATGCTGCAGAAAGAGGCAGCCAAGTGGAAAGGAGCTGTCGGGTAGGGCAAGGGCACTGCAGTGGGACAGGCTGCCACAAGGACACTGACCTTTGTGAGGATCTAGAAGATTTGCATGTACAGTCCGGCCACCATGTGGAGCTAGAATCTGGGCCTACCCCATCCTTGCCTTAGTAGAACTCTGCAGCAGTGCCCCTGCACCTCCCTAGCCTCACCTGAGGTGCTTCACCAAGAGCTGCCCTGTGTCATATGTGGCCATCCTGAGGCAGCCAAGATCAGCAATCTGTTCCTGTATGAGTTTCTGACTCATGCCTAGCGCAGCGTTGATCTTCATCCAGACCTCCTTCGGCACTTACATATACGGGTTCCTGGCATTATTCATCCACATTGCACACTAACTTGCTGCCAGCCTTCCTTTCTCCCATCTAGCCTTTTGCTAAATATCACTTTCCTCACACCCCATTTCTGCACTCTCCTCTCTCTCCACCCATCCCAACCAGAACATCTACCTGTATTATCAGCATTGAGTCCCCGAGCCCTATGCTGAGGACACTGCCAGAGTTACTCATCTTCCCTCTAATTTTTTTTTTTTTTGCTTTTTTAATGTTTTACCAAAGACACACATGGTTCAGTGGCTCAGTGCTTGTTAAAAAATTCATCAGTCTCCCTGGGCCTTCCCCACCAACCTTTTTTAACTTCTTAGATGAAGATTGGGTTGTTTGAATACCCACCAAACATTTTAGAAAAGAAGACACCATGAAAGAGAAAGGAAAGGAAATGTTACATGCAAAGGAATACATCTAATAAAAGATTCAGTAAAAGACTATTAAAGAGTATAATTAATATCCTCAGAGAGATATGGGATGATATGACATCCCTCAAATATAGCATGCATTAATACAAATAGCCAATTCGAGATATCTGAGATGAAGAACAAAGCTACTGGAATACAAAGGATGCTGATCGTTTGAATCACAGATGGAAAGGACTGAGGAGCAAATCAGTATAGTACCCATGTGGGAAGAGTGAGCCCCAGAATAAGGCAAGAGAGAGATGAACAGTGGGACAGATTTTTCACACCGAGTATCCAGAAGCCAGCCTGGTAAAACACAGTTCTACCGAGAGGAGTAAATGTTTGGATGAGAGCAAAGAGATAATGTCAAATGATTTCCCCAACTGAAGGAAGACAAGACTCCTAAGCAATATGTAGCAATAACGCATATTTGGAATTATGAAGTATTGTGAAGAGAAAATTCCAGAACCTTCGTAAGAGATGAGGCCTAAAAGGAAAGCAGAGTTAGGCTGACATTAGACATTACCTGTTGGCATCAATGAATGTGAGAACACAATGGTACATGTTCTCAAAACTTTGAGAAGGAAATAACCCTGTGGCCCAATAAATGTTCCAGGAGAGGACAGGGCCACATGAAGGGAGGAAGGGTCACAGAAAAAGAGCCCGAATCCCATTCAAACAGGAGCTGAAGTACCAGTTTACCAGGAAATTAGAGTACAGGGAGTAAATTAGCTATTAAATCCCTTCTTATTCAGGACAGCTTGACTGGAGCTATTGCCTGCAGTAAAAGCTTAGATGTTTTTGATCTATAAGCAAACAAATAAGCATAACCTAAGAGGAAGAAGTAGGCTTCCTAAGAGGAACCAGTAAACAAGGAAATTAGAATATCTAAATATGTTTCTAGAAGAAAAATGGTTGACCTGGGATTAAAATGCCAGAAGACTGACATAGGCATTTGGGGTATGAGGGCATCCAGAAGGAGTTAAATGTTACTAAAGTTCTTGTATAGTCCTGAAGGTTACAGATACTGAATATGAGAGAACAATGAAACTCTAGACAACATGCTTAAAGTTTTAAACAGATTGAGGAAAGAGTAGGTCAAATAAAATTTGGTGAATTAAATCAAAGGCTTGGAGGATAACAGAAACAAGGAGAAAGCATGAGGCATTTAAAATGCTAAGTAGAGCATCAGTAATTTCATGGCAACATCCTTGGCTTCCTCTTAGGTTCAGTGGGATTTTTTTTAAGTGTTTCACCATTAAGCAGGATGTTCACTGTAGGTTTCTCCTAAGATCAATTTGAGGTAGTTCTCATCTTTTCAGAATTTGATAAGACGTAAGTTATGAATTGAAATTTTGTATTTTATTATGCAGGCTTTGACCAGCTGATTTTGACACATCTGTGAGAGAAAACGTCCAAGATAAATGAAGAAAATTTTCCCATCAAAGATTTTTTTTCTTGTGTATTCAACTCTCCTCTTAAATAAACCTTTCCCTTTGGCAGAAAACAGCAGATGACATTAACAAATAGAAGAACATACCGTGCTCTTGGCTGGGAAGAATCAACATTGCCAAAATGTCTGTTCTACCCAAAGCAATCCATAGATTCAATGCAATTCCCATTAAAATATCAACATGATACTTTGAAAAAATGGAAAAAAGTAGTACTTCGTTTTTTATGGAACCAGATAAAAATCATATAGCCAAGGCTATTGTTAATGATAAAAATGAAGCTGGAGGCATAACTCTACCAGACTTCAGGTTATGTTACAAGTCCACAGTGATCAAAACACTATGATATTGGAAGAAAAAACGAGACAAAGACAAATTGAATAAAATAGAAAGCCAAGAGATGAAACCAATCTCTAGTTGACATCTGATCTTTGATAAATCAACAAAAACATACAGTGTGAAAAAGAATTCCTATTTAACAAATGGTGCTGGGAGAACTGGATAACCATATTACAAGACTGAAACTTGACCAACGACTCTCACCGCTTACAAAAATTGACTCAAGATGGATAAAGAAATTAAGTCTAAGAAATGAAATGATAAAAATCTTAGAAGAAAGTGTGGGAAAAACTCTTGATTTTAAACTGGGGAAATATTTCAGTGGCAATTGCAACAACAACAAAAATTAACAAATGAGACATAACTAAGCTTAAAAACTTCTGCACAAGAACACAAGTAAAGCAAAAAGACAGCCTTCACAATGGGAAAAGATATCTGAATGCTATGAATCTGACAAATGGTTGATAATTAGTATCTACAGAGAACTCAACTTAATTAACAAATAAAGAGCAAAGAATCCCATCTCACACTGGGCAAGAGATATGAACAGAACCTTCTCTGAGGAAGACAGATAAATGGCTAACAAACACATGAAAAAAATACTCATCATTTGTGATTGTCAAAGAAATGCAAAGCAAAACCACCGTGGGATATCACTTAATTCTGGTGAGAATAGCCCACATCACAAAGTCCCAAACCTGCAGATGCTGGCATGGATGTGGAGAGAAAGGAACACTTTTACACTGTTGTTGGGACTGCAAACTAATACAATCTCTTTGAAAGGGAGTATGGATAATCCTCAAAGGATTCAAATAGATCTCCCATGTGATCCTACAATCCCATTACTAGGTATCTACCCAGAAGAAAAAAAATCATTTTACTATAAGGACATTTGCACTAGAGTTTTTATTGCAGCTGAATTTACAACGGTCAAAATGAGGAAACAGACTGCCCACCAACCCAGGAATGGATTAACAATCTGTGGTACATGTACACCATGGAATACTATGCATCCATTAAAAAGATGGAGACTTTACATCTTTTATATTAACCTGGATGGTGTTGGAACATATTCCTCTTAGTTAAGCTTCACGAGAATGGAGAAGGAAGAATCCAATGTACTAATTCTAATATGAAG